>VRLP01006127.1:0-30887 GCA_009660295.1 Lophius piscatorius | reverse complement strand
ACAAACACACAGTCAATCATACACACACACAAACACACAGTCAATCATACACACACACAAACACACAGTCAATCATACACACACACAAACACACAGTCAATCATACACACACACAAACACACAGTCAATCAAACACACACACACACAGTCAATCATACACACGCACACAGTCAATCATACACACACACACAAACACACAGTCAATCATACACACACACACAAACACACAGTCAATCATACACACACACACACAGTCAATCATACACACACACACAGTCAATCATACACACACACACACAGTCAATCATACACACACACAAACACAGTCAATCATACAATCAATCATACACACACACACACACACAGTCAATCACACACACACACACACAGTCAATCATACACACACACACACAGTCACAAACACACAGTCAATCACACACACACACACACAGTCACAAACACACACACAAACACAAACACGTCTCATGAGTAACACATTGGGGATCAGGTTCTAGCAGAGAAGATCCAGAACGTCTGACTCACTGGTAAATCGTGGTTCTGCATCTGTTGGACCGTTAGCTGGCGCCGTGACGACACTGGAAGCCTCCGTGAGGCCGGCGTTCTCCTCGGTGGCGTCTCTGTCAGTCTGACCCCCTGTGGACGCCTCAGGGGAGACATCCAGGCCGTCTCTGTCCGGAGATAGAGGACGACAGTGATCCGGGATGATCTCCTCCGACGGCGGCTCCGGGAGCGGGCTGTGGAACAGCGGGTTCTGCTCGTACACTGGACCTCGGAGTCCCGGGAAGCAGATGACGGCCAAGTACCAGTGAGCTCTGGGAAAAAAGGAGGCGTGTCGGAGGATGAGCTGGTGAACGACCGACAGACGGAGAAACTGCAGAAGGGAGGACGTCAAACTCACGACTCGTTGATGGGGACGAAGATGAAGTCCTTCTGGAACAGATCCACATGTCGAGTCCACGTCTTCACACGGTTGTGCTTCCTCTTCTGGATCCTGGAAATGTACAACATTGAAACTGTTTTACAGGATCCGATGTTTACGGTAAAACGGTCTAAGAACGTAGCCCAGTAATCTCAGCATGTCTCCATCAGTCTTATTTCTAGCCTAGTTTAGGTTCCGCTTCAGTTTCTGGTTTCTCTGCACTGAAGGTTCATGTGTGGCTGAAGGTTTTTGTAGTTGTAGCTTTAAGGTCTGGAGTTTCAGGTTTGGTGGTCCACGGTTTCAGTTACCCTACAGTTTCAGAATCTCTGATTTCAGCTTCTCTAGTTTAAGCCTCTGTAGTTGAAGCAGTAAAGGATGGGAGGGAACGGAACCATCAGGTCGTCTGAAGGTCGTTTCTCTGGCGGGGGTTAAAGTCCTGAATGAGAAACTGACTCTGACGCTGGATTCCTTCCCACACTTTTCCGTCCACATTTGGTGCAAACTGCTAGCTGGTACGTTTATGCAGCGAAGAAGGGAACGCGCCGCAGAGACATCTGGGACACTTCCTGTTGTGATACTCACGGCAGGTTGGTGGTGTCAGGGGCGCTCCGCCGCTCTCTCTGGTTCAGCCTCTTGTAGAAGAAGGAGCTGAACACGTGGATTCGTTGAGCATCTTCTTTTTTCAACTTCTCTAGAACTAAATATCTGAGGTAGGGAGAGAGAACACGAGTGGGTTCAGAGCAGAGAAGATAAGAATCACAGGTCTTTGGTCTAATTCTCCGACTGGACTCACTTTAAATAAAAGTCTATGATAACGTCGTTGAGGAACTCTCCATCATTAAGGCAGTGGAGATCTTCGTTCGTGACGGATATTCCACCTTTGGCGGGAGGAGGGGGATACACCATTAATCTGGAAGACAAACAGTTGGGTCAACATTGAGTTCTTCGTCCCTCCGATCCGTCTGACAGGTGACAGGAAGTCGCTCACTTGATGATTGGTCCCGAGAAGGTCGGTTGGAGGTCGGTCATGTCCTCATCGTCCTCTTCGTAGCAGCTGCTGGCGTGCTGCCGGGTGGACATCCGCGTGCGTACGGGCATGGCGACGGCGCTCACCGGACTGACATGAGTTAACGGGGAAACGTGGGTCACTCTGGGAGGGGTTTGTATCGACTTCACCTGCAGAGACCGAAGACAGAAACTTAGATAGTCGGTTTCTAACTGGATTGAGGCTGGTGCAGTGATGAAGCTTCGATCACTCACTGAAAGACGAGGTCCCCACAGGCTGACAGCCTTTTCACAGTCGCGTCAGAGATCTACGCTACACTATATCCTCAAAAATATCAAAACGTGATGTCACACCGCCTTTGAAGCTCTAGTAGTTCAGACAACGCCGGTCCACAACGCAATCTTGTCTACATAGAAGTCAATTCTGGACCTACCTGGTTTCCTCATTATTAAGATAAGATAAATCTTTATTAGTCCCACAACGGGGAAACAGCAGCAAGAGCATTTTACAGAATAACATTATATACAATTAATTAACATTAAACAATTTATTATTACCCTAAGTCACATGTCCAAAAAGATCAAAGTCAAACATCATAATGACATCAAAGGCATCTAAGTCACATGTCCAAAAAAATCAAAGTCAAACATCATAATGACATCAAAGGCATCTAAGTCACATGTCCCAAAAGATCAAAGTCAAACATCATAATGACATCAAAGGCATCTAGGTCATATATCAAAGGAAATCAAAGCCACATTTCACATCCCAAAAAGAGACGTCCAAGTCACGTGTCACGTCATCAAAGGCATCCGAGTGACTTGTCATTAAGAAACCAAAATGACTCAACCTGATGTAAAACTAACTACGGCAGAAAGCCCATGTAAACTCAGTCCATTTGGGCTTCACAAATATCTTAAGAAAAACGTGTGTTTTGTATTTTTTTGAGTTTCTTTGGTCATCAGAAGAGAACCTGTGAGATGCAATCTCAACCTCTGCTGCTCCACACTCACCTTCTCCTCCTTCTGTTTGGAAGCGTTGTTGTAGTTGACCAGACGGATGTTGGCTTCATCAAACGTCAGCTTGGAGGGGAAGTTGCACAGGTTGTTGTTGCGGCCTATCTCCCCCAGGATCTCCTCCAGGATGATCTGCTCCTTGAGCGGCAGGCCGTTCTCAAAGATCAGCACGATGAACTTCTCATCCGACTCTGGCAGCAGAACATTTCACGTTGACCGGAGGAGCAATCCATCATGCTGCCACACACCTTTCTGGACATTCTGGGTTTGTACTTACTGTCGCCAGAGCAGTCGTACCACCGGCCTCCGTCCTCAGACATGTTGAGCTGGGACCGCAGGCGGGTACACCCAGCCGGAGTTGTCTGGAAGAACAGGACCGGAAGTTTACGAACGCTGCACCACTCGCAACTGATCAGCTCCGACGACTGGAGACAAATCTTCTCTGTGGTGTTCGGCTCCGGACCTGGAAGAGAGACATGTTAGAACTCAAGAACCTGGCCAGATCTGATCCACAAACATTCATTCATTCATTTATTATCCATAGCTGTTTCTCCTGTGGGGGCGGTGGAGCTGGAGCCTATCCCAACAAGATCATATTTGTGCCGTTGAGGTTTTATGTTTGTTTCTATTCTTGTGTTTGTGATAATCGTTGTAGAAATGTGGTTTAAACGTCGCTGGCATCTGTAGACCCTCCTCTTCCTGCAGCTTAGCCTCAACAGATCATGTGACTTACAGTGACCTATATATCGGCGAACAGAGATTTCAAAGGCTCATTTAACTTGTGAGATTTCTCTGTCAGTTCTACAAATCACATTTAATGTGATACTGTTCCGATCATTCTTTCATATACAAACATGCCGTGACGGGTCATCTGTTGAATGACATCATTATTCACTCCAGCTTCTCTTAAACGCTGAGTTCACACTGTCTCTGTCTCCGCAGCATCTGGTTTTCAGACGCATCTGTGACTTCACCACAAATACTTAACAGCAGTTAGTGGAAAGAAACATTTGCATTGTTTCCAGCCGAGAGGGCGTAAATGTGTATTACTGACCCCAATGACCCAAATAAATCCAGGTGAGATTGGCAGGAGTACAGGGGCATGAAATATGTGCATCATATTCAGTGTGAAGCTACTGTTAAACGATACGAGGCTTACTGAGCGATAAAAACAGAATAAAAACACAAGGTTCTTCCTTTCAGCAGAGAATTTATTCATTTGTGTTCCTGTTACTTTTTCTTGACTGTGTGTGTGTGTGTGTGCGTGCGTGCGTGCGTGCGTGCGTGCGTGCGTGCGTGCGTGTGTGTGTGTGGTCAATCTGAACAAATAAGGTCTCACTGAGTCTGCTGGTTCATACCTTCAGTTTCCAGTTGGATGCTGTCGATGGAAAACTGAAACAGACAGGACAGGACAGGATATTGAAGATTTGAGCTGATTTTCTTCTTTAGCCTAACTTCACATTGAGTTTTTCTTCACTTTTATGGATGAGGAACAAAGAGTGGCAGTGAAGCGGTCCTGTCGTTTATCTAAGGGAGTCCAGGGGACCTTTGATTGAACAGGAAGTTCTGATGTGTTCACTGAAGTTACGTAATGGTCAGGTTTTGTTTTATTCACAACAACAGTTGTCTCAAGGTGTTTTCCAGAAAGAGCAGGTCTAGACCAAACTCTTTATATAAAACCTAAACTTCTCCAAAGTTTATCTTAGACCTTTGGTGAGGGGATGTATTTGAGAACATGCAGTGAACACATGATGATGATATCGGTGAAGGCGTGTGGAGTGTCATGGGTCACGTGTGGCCGAAGGCGCCGAAACAGATGCTGAGCTACTCACGATGACGGGGTTCATCACCATCCTCCGCACGTTTCCTATCCTAACACTCCGACACTCCAGGATGGTGCTGTCGCACTTAGCCGGCACCATCTTGGGCTTCTTTGTCCTCGGCGAGTCGGGGGGTTGATTCCCAAACTGAAGGATGAATAGAGACGCGTGACATCGGGGTGAGGAGGAGGAGAAACCACATCAGCAGCGTGTTAAGCTTTGGGGCATCTCTTTGAGTAAATGGAATATGATGTTCATAATAAAGGTTCTAGAAGTGACACTGGAGTTCTACAGTTCCTGTTGGATGGATCATTTAGACTATGACATCAGACAGATTCTCCTACAGACAGAGTTAAAGAGGAGTGAGGTGTAGTGTGTTGAAGTAGAGTCTCACCTGATCCTTCATCCTCCCTCTCCGTGGGATCACTATCTTCATGTTGACGTCTTCGAAGAACTCCGTATTCAGATCCTCCTGCTCCGCGGCGCTCTTCACCACCGCCTCCACCCTACCCCCAGAAGGCGCCGGCGAGGAGTGAGCCGAATCCGCAGGTCGTGGGGAAACGCTGTCCAGTCGGTTGATACTTCCCGTGCTGGCGTTGTCGGCCTCGTCCTCCTCGTCACTGGACAAGACGACTAAGGTGGAGCAGGAGACTTAAGTTTGATGACGTCCCACATGAACACATACTTGTAATGGACCGCTTGGTCCACCTGAGCCAGAACACACCTCCCTCCACTAACTCCCTGTGGAACGGATCCAGCCCACCAGCTCTCTTTCCATTTAAATGACATAATTCTTCAGGTTAATACGAACACACTGGAGATGTGACACCGAAAACAACCAGGAGGGGGCATGGAGGTGAATAACAGAATCTGAAGTCTGAATTCTTTGATTCTGTACCAGGATCAGAACATCTGGACATGAATGGTTGGAGGTGATCAGCACCAGGACACGAGTAGGACATGTTTTGGTTTGTTCAGCCAGAGAGTTGTGGACTGCATAAAACAACGTTGGTTGAATACTTTCTAACATTCTCCACAGAAGCTGAAACTAGCTATTGATAATCTCAACCTTGAAGTTATTGAAGACTCTACTCACTGGGGTCGTTGAGCTCGTGGTGAAGCGACGCCGACCTCTTCCCTTTGGCCGGGTTCTTGGCTCCGCCGCAGCTGGACGTCCCCGCTAACAGAGGGGACCTGCTCTTGTTTGGAGGCACCACGGTTCTAGTGTTACAGATCCGTATGGGGAGAGTCTCGCCGCGGGGCGCCCTCATGGTCGTGACCGGCTTATAAAAGTCCTGTTGTGGGCTGTTTGGTCCAGAGGAGGGCTGGGATCGGATGGGGGGTCGGGGCGTGGGTGATGAGAGAGTACCGTTCCCACAGTTCTGACATCTGGTGTCGCACTCGCTCGGCTTGTTGCATTTCACACACACGGACTGATAGTCGGAGGAACAGACAGGCTGTGGAGGAAAAACACATGTGAAGAATTCAACAACGCACCACCGGCCTCCATGGAGGAGAAGCGTGAGAGCCTAAAGACACGGGATCGGGTCCAATACCACCATTGTATCGTCCTGGGCTCACATCGGGTTCACATTGTGTGGAGATTAGGGTCACCTGAAATGTGGTGTACAAACTCATTTCGGCGAAGACTAACAACTATTGAGAGACACGGGACATCTTAACATCTCAGGTGCATCAGGGACAGACATTTAGATGGACAGGCTCTTCAAAGGTGGAGAGAAAACAGAAACGACGGAGAATCCAAAAACTAGAGGGGAACTGAAAGCTGCATGCCTTCAGTGCTGCAAGAGAATTCCAAAGACAACCTGGAGGCTGGAAGAGAATAAAGGGTGCACATAAATATTTAAGACGGCTTCTGGTTGTTGACCTTCTGTGGTTGGAGCTACTAGATATGGAGAACATGAAGGCACCGGCTTTCTGCTAATCAGCTGATTTTTAAACCACGTTTCTTTGAGGAAGGAAGACGTCTGGTGTTTAACGACGGACTGATCGTGTAGTTTCCGTGGTGAACTCACCTCAGCTGCCTTGACTTGCGATGGAAACGTGTAGCAGTCCTCCAACGGCTTCCTCTTGTGCTGCAGGCGGCGCTTTATGTTCAGACCGTCCTCTGAAAGGTCCAACAGAACACCAACACATTCCTTTAACACATTCCTTTTTTGTCCCAGCTGGACCAGACTCACCGGCCCTGATCACCACCAGCCCTGTTCAACCATACTATCACTTCAGTAGACCATCTTCAGAAGCAGATGGTCTCCTGAAGATCTCACCAGTAGGTCTCACCAGCAGCACACAATGCCAAAACCAACAGAAATTCCATAAGGTGATTGAGGTCCATCAGTCTGGGAAGGGTTCAAAGCCTGTTCCTAAGGTTCTGGGACTCCACGGGTCTAGTGAGATACATCATGTTAGCATTGGGGAAGACCCTGAATTCCTCCAAGAGCACAGTGTCGGTTAATGCAGGAGATCACAGAAGATCCAGAGAGGACTTCAAGTACCTTAGGGCCTTCCTCACCTCAGTAAAGGTCAGAGCCTCTGAATGTGTCCAAGTCAAAGTCTGGACCTGAACCCCACTGAGATGCGGTGTTGGGACCTGAGAAGATCAGTTCCTGCTCACAAACCATCAAATGTGACTGCACTCAAGCAGTTCTTTGAACAATTCCACCACAGTGAACACAGAAACTATAAATTCTTATTATTCGATAAAAGTTTCTCATTATTTCCATATTGTGGGAGGTTTGGGTTTTCTAGGTTAGTATCTGAGAGATTCCTAAGCTCTCGATCATCCGGTAGCTCTGAGGAGGTGGGACATGTGACACACCAACAGCCTCTCATGCTCTTCACTTTAAAACCATCATGTGTGATGAGACAACTCTACCTGGGCAGGTGAGGACGATGCTGTCCACTTCTACGGTTCGCTGCGAGGCGGAGAAGTCGTTTCTGCAGGAGGACGTCAGAAAAGAAGTTTCACTGCTCAAAAAAAACAAACATTCACGAGTCAAGTCTTGGACATATGTTGTGCAATCATTGAGAAAACCTGAGGTAAGAACGGTCAAAGGAAACCAGAACCATGAGTCCTCTGAGGGCGGCCCACTCATTGATCGGCATTAATTGTATAATCAATAATAGATGGGATGACTGCCAACTAAAAACTAGTTCAGGAAGTCCCAGTTTATCCCAATCCCACCGGGTCACTATACCCATGGAAACGACACTTCCTGTTTACATCCCTCAGTGTGGTGGATGGAAGTAAGCAGAGTCGTAGAGCAGCTGACAGAAGGAGCTTCACCTTTGGGCTGGTTTCCGTACTGTGGAGGGCGGTTGGGCGTGCTGAAAGTGGCGACCCTGTAGAACGATTCCCTGTGACGGCGCAGGACCGATGATGAAGTAGTCCGTTCTGTTGGGGATGGGGGAGGACGTTGCTACGGTGAGAGGGACCTCGCTGCAGACCAGGAAGACGAACACAAACCAAGTTTACAGCAGGTGCAGGAGAACGAAAAAATTACGCCTCCATCTCCTCTATAACACTCCTCAGACACGTCTCCTTCACCTGCTCCTCACACTAGTCACAATCATCAATTTTCTTATTGTCTTTATTTTACACTAGTCAATATAAGTCATTCTGCTCATTGGTTATTTTAAACTAAGCCTCATCTGAATGACATGCCCAAAAAGACCTTCAACCATCTCCACAACTATCAAGTGTGTCTGCGGACAGGTGAGACCTACAATCATCGATTCTCAGTAACATTGTACCTGCTACTATGTGTGAGTAATCTGTTACTGTGTGAGTAATCTGTTACTGTGTGAGTAATCTATTACTATGTGTGAGTAATCTGTTACTATGTGTGAGTAATCTGTTACTATGTGTGAGTAATCTGTTATTATGGGTGAGTAATCCGTTACTTTATGTGAGTAATCTGTAATTCAACCCAAAAAAAGCCAGTATTTCTATCCTCGTCTGATTTCTTTGTTTAGGTAAAAAGGCTGTAACCAAAACAATCAATGAATTTGTGGCCATAAAACACATCAAGTACAAAAAACAGAACATTGTAATTAAAGAAGGATAAGAAAAATAAATAAATAGGTAAAAAGAGGATTTACTAGAGGTTTAGTTGATCGTAAGGACGTTAAAGTTTGCATTATTTAATTATTATGGAAAATGTAATCATTATAAGTGTTTAAATACAACAATGTTTGACAATACATTTTCAGGTGTTTGTTTAAAATAGAATAATACATTTTTTATATTTTATGGATATAAAATCTTGCTTAAATAATAAGCAGATTGATAATGACTCGTAGGATTGTTGAATATCCAAAGTAGATCATTTCTTTTACCAAGCCATGTTACATTAAAACATTTTACAACAACTTAAATAACAAAGTCGGGCCAAAACATTGACACTCTTCAAACGTTTTAAATAACAGTTGTCAGCTTCATACCTGAGCCTTTTGGGCGCCAGCTTGCTCAGAGGTCTAATGTGATGATTGGGGCGGTTCTCGTACGTTCTCAACGGATCCGAGGAGGTGAAGTGCCTTAAAGATGGAGACTGCAAAGGCAGATTCAGAGAGAAGATCATCATCGTAAGGATCAAGCCAACAACCAACCACACAGGAGAAATAAGTGGAATACATGAGAGATGAAGAGACAACTGTCCTGTCTGTTGGACGCTGCTAATTAGAATCAGAGAAACCGTCAATACAGATATTTAGGATCCTACGAGGTTTTCACTCAGCATGTATTGTTTACTGCATATTTTGAACATGTAGCATGCTACGTTAGCATCTGTGCGGTTTTGGTTTTAAAGGATCCCAGAGGGAGAAAATGAAGGGAGACGAGGGTGGAGTTGGAGGGTTCACCTTCTTCTCCTCGGAGGAGGTCGGCGGCTTCCTGTCCATCTCCTCCACGCTTATGGAGCCCGCTCTGAGAGGAAGAAAAACACACATTCTGGTCAAACTGGGACGATGTCACACTTCTAGTCGGCTTGTCATCATAGTTTTCACAGAAAATGTGTTTCTCACAGTTTACGTGACGCCAATAGCCGTGGCGTTTGAATAAATAAAGCTTTTTCAGGCCTCAAAAAACACTGTTGTCGAATGAACACAATGTCAAACTAAAACCCTAAGTTTTCATTTTACGCTATGCTGGATGAATCCATGTAAACATCTAGCTACAGAGAACTGAAGATGAAATTGTGGGATGGCATGAGGAGGTGTGTATGAGAGCAGCATGACGGCGGTGAGGTGTGACGGATGGGTTCAAGAAGATGGGCCTGCACCAAGGATGGGCACTGAGCCCCTTTTTGTTTGCTATGGTGATGGACAGACTGACAGAGGAGATCAGCAGGAGTCTCCATGGATTATGATGTTGGTGGAGGACACTCTGATCTGTAGTGAGAGCAGAGAGCCGATGGAGGAGAACCTGCAGAGGTGGAGGTATGTGCTGGAGAGAAGAGGAATGAAGGTCAGTGGCAGTGAGACAGAATACATGTGTGAATGAAAGGGAGGGAGGAGGAGTTGAGGATGGAGGAGTAGATGTGCAGTTGGTGCAGGAGTTTAAGGACTTAGTGTGGAGAAGAGGTGAAGAAGCGAGTGCAGGCAGGGTGGAGGGGGTGGAGAAGGGTGTAAGAAGTTATATGTGACAGAAGAGGAGCAGCAGGAGTGAAGGGAAAGGTTTCCGTATTGTATGTTGGAGTTGTCCTCAGTAGGTCCTGATGATGGATATCTGAGTTAACCCCTGGGACCAGCATCAGCAGAGGTGTCTGGGTAAAAATGTTCCTGTGAGTGTGTGCTGGTGGTGAAGAAGACGAGGAGTGGAGCGGTGCTGCTTACTCGTGTTTCCTGTCCTGCTCACTGCCAGCAGAGAGGGAACAGCTCCAGCTGTGCTTGTACCCTCCATCAGTCCTGGTCTCTGACCTACCCAGAGCTTGGATTGAACAACGAGACTGACATCAGAGCAGGACCAGAACCATAATCATTCTTAGTATCACTAGAAATATTACAAAACATATCAATATAATCTTCCCTGCCGATGTAAGATGTTGCAGCATGCTTACTCTGTAAACCCTTAAAATATGGAGGATGAAGAACGAAGAGGAAGAACAAAAACAGAAGCGGTGAAACTACCGTAACTCACTGAATTACGGAAACAATGTTGTTTTAATTCTTACTGATTATGCTGATCATGTGACAACGCTGTACTTCTGATATATGGCTCAAATAAGTCTCAATGACAGAAAAACACAACCCAGCTACTGAATAATTAATCGTCAGTCCTGCTGCTCAGAACATCCTCAGGAGATTCCTGTCAGTGTGTGGGTCCAGTCTGGCTCAGAGCCCAGCAGGTCATTATGGCCTCCATGTTTCCCCTCGACCAGGTCACCATTTCACACACAGACACCTTCAACGCTTTGTAGGTGTCCAGATGTGACGGCCTGATTTCTTACGGGCCTCAAACGTCACACTCCTGTCCTCCATGTGCTGCTGCAGATCAGCAGTCGCCATAAGGGAAGAAGAAAGAATACTAATGACAAGATGAAGATCCGAGATCATTCTGCATGTGACTGATTCAAGCAGAGTCAGACGAGTTTGTGCTGCGATTCCCAGCTTCATAAATCACAACTGACGTCCTGGTGATGTCAGCGACGGGACGTTTGGCTTCCTGCTGAGCTTTTATGTCTTGCTTATTTGAAGTAAGTCGATTTCCTGTAGGATGACATTGCAGGAATGATTCATTCACTCTAAGCCCTCACAGGAATCATCTACGATCCCTCCATGCATTCAAAGGTCTGCCTCAGCTCCTGTCAACGCCGCAACATACAACACAAGCCCGTTAGCTCTTACCGCCATTTCCTCCAGTTCTACCCAATGGTTATTTTAAGTTAAACCTAGCGTGAATCACGTACCCAAACTAAAATTGAATAGCTCAACAACTATCAGTGTCTATAGACAGAGTAGAGCTAAATAAATGTATTTTTGGGTTAAGTAACATTGTGAGTAATCTGTGTTTAAACAGAAAAAGATACCTATATCTTTTACATAAAAAGGCTCTGACATCATTATATTACAGAAACATGAAACTAAACTATCAGTGAATTTGTTCAGAAACTCTTTGATCACTACTGCATCACATTTGACAGAAATACCACAAAGTTCATGTTATTTTACGCAGTTTTAGTGGGATCAGACCAGCAGGACTCTCCATCTGGACCTGTTCAGCCATGGTTCACTGCAGGAAAATGGTGGACTATCCCCACTGGGTTGGCGAAAGAGTTAAAGTATCTTAGCGTATTGTTCTGGAGTGATGGGAAAATGGACTGTGTGGTGAAGCAACAGCAGTAATGATGGCGTTCTACTAGTCCATTGTGGTAAAGAAAGAGTCGATTCATAATCAAAGATCACAATTTAGCAGTGGATGAATGTTCCAACTCTCACGCGTGGTACTGAGCTCTGTATCAGGACCCAAAGAATGAGGTAAAGAATATACGTGGCTGAAATGAGCTTCCTTCGTAGGGGGGCTGTGCAGCCGCCGCTCCTTCACATTGAAAGGAGTCAGTTGAGGTGGTTGAACATACGATCAGGATGCCTCCATTGCAAGATTTTCCAGAAACGTCCAACAGGGAGGAGACCCCCAGGGGAGACTAAGAACTTACTGAGCTGGACAGTAGCAAAATGGATGGCTGGAACTCAGGGAAGTCTCTTTCACTTGATATGGCGAGCTCCCTCGTGAGCAATCGTCCAGATTTTTAACTACCAAATACTTAACATGGTTGAAAATTATCTGGTTGGCTCCGATTGTCCACAGGGAGATCCAGGAGGCGTTCACATTCCTCTACGTCTGTGTGTATCTCAGACTAAACTGTGTCAAATACAGCAAAATTAAATAAAGAAATACTAATAAACAAGACCTGAAGGGGTAATCCATTGAGTCCAAGCCTTCACCAAGGTCCCCAATATCACGTCCAAAAGCATCAAGACATGACAGCGACTAGTATGCTAGCTAATGTTAGCCGTTGCTTGGCAACACTTTCAGGTGCTCCAGAATGTCTCTTTCATAGGTAATAGCGAACTCCCTAATAATCTATCAGACAGATTTTCACTTCTGAATATCAACCACGGTTGAAAAATCACTGCAGTCAATGAGGGGATGGGGAGATGTCTTGTTTCAGCCATTAGTCAGTATCTCAGACTAAACTGTGTAAAAAAAAACAGACAAATACAATTTAACCCTAAAACAGTAGCTGTTAAATATTAAATGATGAGGGGTAAAGCTGATTATTATGTGTGACCAGCCTCATCTATTAAAAAATGGTGTATAAAATGATTGTTGCTCCTTGTTTTCTAATAGCACAGCCATTGAGCAAGGCATAATTAAGGCATATTTAACCCTATGCGTGACAGGTGAGTCTTCAGAAGGAAGTTTATAATGTCATTTGTATTTATTAATGTTTGTATTACGATACTAATAAGTGCGTATAGTGTAGAATTAAAAGATAAAGTGCTGGACACTGAGCGTAAACATGATGTTTACTATACTTCAGTTATGTTGGTTGGCTCATATTTCCATCTCGCATGCTAACAGGCTATTTCAGAAGCTACAACGATTTTCAACAGACTTTTAAATGTTTTATTTTTATTACTTTATGTGTATAAAGGTGTCGTTAAGTGGCAGCAAAGTCAAACAGGCCTCCATGTTTCAGCTAACGTCAAAGCTAACGGTACTATCCCAGTTTAGAGCCACACAGATCCGGTTCGGAAAGATCCGGCGGACCGGACAATTAGAACTCCGTTCCGTTTTCACCTCAAGGCCCAGAAATGAGGAGCTGTCACTGGCCTGACGTCGCTGGTTTGAGTCCAACTGGACGAGGAGGATCTGGTTAGCACTGAGAGGCTATTAGCCCATGAGCTAATAGCAGATTTAAGAGCCCGAGTCTGCCGTGGTAAAAGCGGGTAATACGGAGGCTGGGTGCATGTAAAAAAGCCGCAGTCCGACCGGAGAAGAAGAGAGGAGTGTCAGGGTTTACCTTCGAGGAAAAAGCTTTTATTGTTGGCCATGTTCATTCCATGATCCTCTCAGAGGAGAGCAGCTCTCAGCGGCGCAGCTTCATTTAGCTAACTAGATCAGAGACGATGACCGGAAGTTAGCAAAGAAAATCCAGCTAACGTCCGGATAACGCGCAGTTTGCCTTCAAAATAAGAGCTGCCTATTTCAGTCTATGACGACATACACTAATTAGCCATAACATTATAATCAGTACAGTTAAACTATTCAGATCATTTAATTTAATAAAAGACGCAATAGAATACTCCATCCATCCATCTTCCTCCTGGGCTCGGGTCATGGCAGCAGCAGGCTAAAACTCCTCCCAGTTGGTCGTGCCTGGAAAACCTCCAATGGGAGTTATACTGATCAGATGCTCGAATAATAATAATAATAATAATAATAATAATACATTTAATTTATAATGCACTTTACATTTGGATCAAATCTCAAAGTGCTAAATTGCCTCAACTTGCTCCGTTCAATGTGAAGGAGCAGTAGCTCTTCTATGGGCTTCCTCCTGATGGACCAGACCAAAGGCCTAGGTGACACCAAAATGTCCTGCCCCCACTGAACCATGGACAAGCTGGAACACCTTAGCTCTTGCAAACTATAGTCACTCCCTGTTAACTGAATACAAGCTACTGCCATCTGGTTGCAGATAAATCTTCTTGAGGCGTAAGAAGTCGAGACATTAGAACTTATTTTCCCAGGGACCATGGCCTCATTAATAGTACCATGTATTTTTTGTGTCCCTTCTGCACTTTTTACCTGGAGATCGACCTTGACCTTTAAATTTTGAGCGCAGGTGGTGAGGCAAAAGGAGTTGGTAGATGTCATGGTTGCCTCCGTGGTCCTGCCAGCGACGATGGAGGATTTGAGACATTTGACTCTGATTTCTTTGAGACGTATGGCTTTGATGTCTGGGAGACAGATTACTTTTTGATGGATTTGAGACACCTGACTTTGATGGATTTGAGACACGTAACTTTGATGGATTTGAGACATGTCATCTTGATGTCGTCTTTGAACTTGTTTGATCTCGAAGGCTTTGACCTCGGAGTGGTGTTGATAGCTTTTTTGTTGTTTTCTGTGATGATACTTTGATGTTTTGGAGCGGCTGTATAAAGGGTTTGTATTTGATGAGTCAGTTGACCTTGTGTCTGCTACATCAGGTGTCACTGCTGCGACAGACAAATGTCAAATGTCGAAATGTCAGGACCAACAGCCAAAGAAGAGACGGACCTTGTGACATTCCAGAATTACGAGTCTAATTTTCCCGAGAGCAAAGTGACACTACTGATTAAAAAGTACGAAAAAGGGTTTTTAAACCATCCGCTGGAAGCTGATCTCAGGCTGGTCAAGGCTGAAAATAAACTGAACGATTCGTTGAAGAACATCATGGATTTGAAGGAGCAGCTGAAAGAGGCCCGGAATGACAACCACAAACTGAAGACGGCCTACAACAAGCTGAAGAAGGAACGTGGCTTTGCTGATTCAGATTTTTGCCCCAGCAGTCAAACCATACAGGCTAATGATGAAGACATCACTCAGCTGTTTCTCCAGCTGCAGATGACTCATGAAGACTTGGAGATATTAATATCCAAACTCCAGTCCAGTATAGAATGTACTGAGGAGCAGCACAAGAGGGTTGAGGTTCTGAAAAAGTGTCTCCTGTATGTTGGTATGAAAATGCTGCAGGAACAAGACACTATGATAAAGTCCATAAAGCTATATCCTCCCATCAAGGAGCAGAACCTGGAGGAGAAGGCTACGGAAGCCCAGGATGACAAGGATGAGGTTCTGCTTCAAGTTCAGCAGCAAGAAACTAAACCCCTTGCTGAGGAAGCCCTCAGGGTGGAAATGGACACAAAGGTTCTGAAACTGGAGGATCAGCTATCAGAAGCACACCCTGACCTGGAGAAAGTTGGGGACCAGCTGCAGAGCGAAATGGACTCTCTCATAAAGACCGCTGAGAACCTCCAGAAAACACTGACGGAGAGACGGCAGAAGTGGACTTGGAGGCAGAGCTTTACTGTCTCCAGGATGGAGACGGTGCTGGAGAAGAAAACCAAACATATGAGAGGCTCTGTAACCAGGCTCTGCAATAACCTTCTCAAAAGAGGAGAATATGTTACCGGGGAGGGAGAGAGACCCTGAGCCTGCAGGGAACCGAACCTTTCTGTGTTCTTCCAGTTCTCATGAGGATCCGGTTTCACCTTCTATGTAATATCAGAAGAAACGTTTCCCAACATGAAAACGTGTCTATTTTAATAAATCTATCTACATCTAAATAGACTCCACTACAGGTCCACATTTTATGTGTGTTTGCGTTTATGTGCTTAACCTCGTAAAGCTCTATATTCCCTTTTGGATGAATAAAATTCGATCTTAACTCTTAAACGTTCACGTTATCGTCAGCGTGTTTAACTTGTTAAAGTTAATGTTTTCCTGCTTTTGTGCCACCTGTAACATATACAGGATAGAATATGATCATGGGATTGAAAATAAGCTTACTTAACTTATTTCCTTCCCTGTATTGTTAACCCTTTTCTATCTTGTATTGTTACGTTTATTTCTGTCTTTATTATGGTCTGTGTGAAGGTAGACAGGCAAAGTAAACATTTCATTACATGGTTCAAACCTCTGTGTATGTTTTACCGCGTACGTGACAATAAACCTCTTGAATCTCGAATCAGGAATCTTAAAATGAAGCTGGAAATAAAGTACAGGGTAATCATTCCAATGAAGATAAGAATAGCATGCAGTATTTAAAATAATGCATGTCTACAGAAAATAATATTAAAGATCCACCATTTATCAAAATATTTAATTTTGAATGAAATTGATACTCTCACTATTTATCAATTAATGGTTTTATTTGATTTTTTATAAAAAAGTTATTTATGAAATCAAAGGTTCTTTACCACTATTATGCGTTTGATTCAAGAAAAACAGCGCCATCTAGTGAAATCTCGCGAGACATGCATGTATCGGTCTGACATCCGGGTTCTTGGATCACCTGACCAAAACACGGAAGAAACTGGGTGTGAAGTTGTCAGGAGGATCATTTTGTGGATTTACGAGCTGCTTCTTCGTCTTTTTAACTTTTAAACGTGACCCGTAAATAACAGAATTATCGCCTTCCTTCTTCAACACCTTTTTAATTGTTCACTGATTCAGTTGTTAATGCGCTACAATCAACATTTGGTCATTTTGTAAGTGATTTTTCTTACTCTCTCAACACTTAATCTAGTTTAAGAGATGATGAATATAACAAACTGACTCTAGTTTAGCTCACAGTTAGTCACACACAGGAAAAAAAATGAAATTGTGGCCAATGCTGGAAGAAGTATTCTGTGTAATACCCTAACTGTAACCACAAGTGTACGTGATAATGTACTTCACATTTTAAATACTCGTGGTATCGGAGTATCGTCCCGTTACTGTTCCACAAGAAAGTCGATGGTGACTCTGACACATGCATTAATAAAAACCTTGGTTGAATCAACTACTTCTGGCTGTTCCCTCTCGGGGTCGGCTCAGCGGATCACCTGTTAACATCCGTCGGTACCGCTGGAACCCTGCTGGCTAACAGAACCAGTGACGGTATTTGTTGTTAACCCGAGCCCCAACCGATCCGGTTTGGAAATCAGTTTGGGGTTCCACATGTTGTTTTGGCATCTGATCCTGATGTAAACCTCCCCATCCATCCAGCCTCGGGTCCTTTATAACCAGAAACATCAGAAATAAATCTAAAGCACATCATTCAGGTAGAAGAGAAGAGAATAGAATAGAAGATGACTTCCTGTGAAGGGTGAAGTCAAAAAGAGTGTTTATCTCCCCCAGCTGTATGATTTTATCACTAACTCACTCTTTGTTCCAGCAGGTGGTCCGGTTGGGCTGCAGGTACCTGCTGATGACGGTGAAGGTGTTTCGTTGTTCCGCCCGTCACGGCTATGCTGTGGAAGTCTCTCCGTTCTTCGCCAACAGAGTGGCGTGTGCGGCCTCCCAGTACTACGGCATAACGGGTTCGTACAGCACAGTCAGAACCAGAACCCGAATCTCTGCCAAAGCTAGGCCACTTTGTTTATACACTACGTTTCAGCACCGGCGCAATTCAGAGGTCTTCACACAAACAATCCAGAGCATTTGATACAAAAGAAGATTAAGACGTAGTTACAAACAGTTAGACAAGAAACTATTAAAAAAAACAACTAATAATGTTTTTAAATAGGCAAAAATTAATAAATATAATCTAGATTAGAAGAAAAACAATGGTATCATGAGGTAAAGGTCCAACGGTAACCTGAGGTAAAGGTCCAACAGTAACCCGAGGGAAAGGTCCAACAGTAACCCGAGGTAAAGGTCCAACAGTAACCCGAGGTAAAGGTCCAACAGTAACCCGAGGTAAAGGTCCAACAGTAACCCGAGGTAAAGGTCCAACAGTAACCCGAGGTAGACCTTATTCTAATCAGAATCGGTTAGATTGCTTCATTTAGGTGATTCCCGCCTGCGGGCCAGAACCAGCACATTCCTCTGTTTATTACCTGCCTCTACCTGGTGATGTGAAAGTCTTGATGACATCACCTGCTGAGGTCAGGGCAGAAGGTCACAAAAGGTCATCACCTCTAGGATGTTCAAAAGCCACCGCCGCTAAGACGTCATGCAAATCTGTCCTATTTCCGTAGGGGGCGGCACCCTGCTGGTCCTGGATGAGACGGAGACGGGGGTCAACCTGGTGGGACGGTAAAATGTCTTTCCTTCACCTTCTGTGGTTCTGACCCACACCGGGATTTATCATCCAATCGTTTTAAAGGAAGATTCCACCCAAAAAAATGAATGTTAAGTCATTATGATCGTTTCTGTATTTGTGATGCAGTGGGATGAAGATGGATTAGCCATAACATTATAACCAGAATAACATCAACTATCTGATTCAAACTCATAAAAGAAATTTTGATTAATTCTTACTTTTGTTTTTTCTATTTTTTTAATTTGTATTAGTTTTCATTACATTCAAGACATCAAGACAAAAAAAACTGTCAGCTTCTATTCCTGGGATTCAGCATGAATAATATATAGTATCATGTGATACTATATGGTATGTAGTATTATAATACTATATTATTATATTTATATAGAAATATATATAATATGTATACTGTAATATATTCTATTCTATCATTTGGCTTTATAGTATAAGGTATTATACTGTATTTTATAAAACCTGGGATACAAGATGTATTTTATAACAAATAAATATCGATTCGATTATATCGATAAAATCAATCGAGGATAAGACCGAGGATCTGTGGCGGCGCTGATGATCCAATAATATCCCCTTTTAAAGGATTTAAAAACTCACTGAAGACTGATCTCCTGAAGAACGAGGCATTAATAATAAATAAATAATAAAGCGACACACTGTAGTGTGAGTCGGTCTGACCAACTGTGTGTGTGTGTGTGTGTGTGTGTGTGTGTGTGTGTGTGTGTGTGTGTGTGTGTGTGTGTGTGTGCGCGCGTTTCAGATGGGAGTGGGGCGACGGCCTGTTCGACATAGCGTGGAGCGAAGCCAACGAACACGTCCTGGTCGCAGGGGGCGGAGACGGCAGCCTGCAACTGTGGGACACAGCCAATCAGAGCGCTCCGTTGAGAGTGGCCAAAGAGCACACACAGGAGGTAAAAGACACAACCACACATTCACACCAGGATAGAGGAGTGTGCGGTCTCTCACCGGGTGTATGTGTGTGTGTACGTGTGTTTGTGTCCATGTGTGTGTGTGTGTTTGTGTCCATGTGTGTGTGTGTGTGTATACGTGTGTATATATGTGTGTGTGTGCTCACAGGTGTATTCTGTGGACTGGAGTCAGACCCGAGGAGAGAACCTGCTGGTCTCAGGTTCTTGGGATCAAACCCTTAAAGTGGTGAGTTGTGTTTCTCCTCCTCCTCTCAGCGTCTCCTCTCTCTCTCTCTCTCTCTCCCTCTCTCTCTCTCTCTCTCTCTCTCGCTCTCTCTCTCTTTCCCTCGCTCTTTTCTGACGACCACATCTTCTCTCCGTTTCCCAGTGGGATCCCACTCTCAGCAAATCACTGACCACCCTCAGGGGTCATGAAGGGGTCATCTACAGCAGCATTTGGTCGCCTCACATCCCAGGATGCCTTGCTTCAGCCTCAGGTGAGCCAGCAGCTGTGAGCTCCCCATCACCAGGTGGCGTCGTAGCTCCATCATGTGCAGCATGTGTGGAGTCAATCTTTTCTCGCTGATGTGAAGATGGAAACGTTGAAATAATGTGAATGTTGAAGAACTTTTTCTTTAATGTAGTCTTAATGTAGTAGGTTTGTTTATATGGTGGTTGGTCACAGGAGGCTGTTTCTACTGTTTCCAGTCCAGTCTGAGCTCCTTTGTCTTCTGGTTTACTTGTTTGTGTCAGTTTGTCGTTTCTCAGACATGAGGTGAAACATTTCAGTCAGTCTCGTTCAGATGATCTGACAAGAGTCTCATCTGATGAGTATCTGATGAAAACAGGCTGGATGATCCAGAGAGCAGTGATGATGTCACATCCAGACATGGAACGTGTTCTGGTGTCATATTTATGTTGACCAGCACCAGGAAGCCGAGCTTCTGACCTAATGAAAGATGATGTGTTTACTATCTTTAGCGTCTGAGTCTACCTCCCTGACAGAGCAGGTGAGACGGCCAGTGGTAGGCCAAACCCACCTAGAACCTGAAACTTGAGGAACAGGTCCATAATAGTTTGTTTCCTCTTCCTGAGGACAAGGATGAGAGATCACGGTCATTTTAAAGTATCGCTGAGCTTTATTTGACTCTTCTTTCCAGTCAAAGTTTGCGTTTCATCTCGATGACGTCGTTTCTTGATGACATTATGGGCTGTAGTTGCAGTTGTAGTTGTCTTTTCCTCTTTACTTGAGGCTTATAGATGAAGTTGAAGCAGTAAACGATGTGCAATACGTTGTCTCGTTTAAATGTTTATGACTGGAACCAACTTTAATCAAATTAGTAGGAGGTGAGGAGCTGATGAGGTGATGAGGTGAGGGGGGGATGAGGTGAGGGGGGGATGAGGTGAGGAGATTATGGGGTGATGAGGTGATGAGGTGAGGGGGGGATGAGGTGAGGGGGGATGAGGTGAGGAGATGATGGGGTGATGAGGTGATGAGGTGAGGGGGGGATGAGGTGATGAGCTGATGGGGTGATGAGGAGACGATGAGGTGAGGAGATGATGGGGTGAGGGGGGGATGAGGTGAGGAGATGAGGAGGTGAGGAAGTGATGGGGTGAGGAAGTAATGAGGTGAGGGGGTTAGGAGTAGATGAGGTGAGGGGTGAGGAGGGGAGGAGGTCTGCTGCTGCTCTGTGGAGGAAATGAGTCGGACACATGATCTTCATTAGGAAGACAAACAAGCCAATGAGATGGAGCCCAGATGGAGAGCAGGGATCTGATCTATTTGTGGGAGCTGGTGATGGATGTGTGACTGATGTAATTGCAGACGGCCGTCTCCAGTCCATGAAGATCTCCTGAACCAGCAGGTTCAGGAGGAGCAGGAATCAGTATGAGATCTTTCCGTCCTGCTGCTCAGACGTTCAGTCCTCATTCAACAAATCAAAACGGACAAACTGATATTACAGAGATGTGAGAAAGTATCAGAACACCTTCTCCTGGTTCCTTTTAATTCTTCTTGTACTAACCAGGGTCAGATCCTCCTTCAGCAGCAACAGCTGGAACCAAACCCTCCTGACAGCTGGAGATCAGTCTCTGATGTCACTGGAGGAATCTTGACCCACTCTTCTCTCCAGAACCGCTTAAGTGTAGAAACACTGGAGGGTTAGTGAGCAGGAACGAATCTCCTCAGGTCCACCAAAGCATCTCAGAGGGGTTCAGGTCCACCACAGGATCTCAGAGGGTTCAGGTCTACCACAGTATCTCAGAGGGGTTCAGGTCCACCACAGCATCTCAGTGGGGTTCAGGTCCACCGCAGCATCTCAGTGGGGTTCAGGTCCACCGCAGCATCTCAGTGGGGTTCAGGTCCAGACTCTGACTAGACCACTCCAGGAGTTCAACATTCCTATTTTTGAGCTTCCACCCACTGATGACCTGACATTCTCCTGCAGTAGAATCCATATGCTAGAATTGTAAATGATGATTTATTTAAAGCTGAAGACAGATTCAACTGCAGAGGTCAGAGGTCATGTGTTCAGAGCAGCAGCAGAGAGTCTGTGAGTTCAGATCTGATAAGAGCTTCACTGCTGCTCTGCTAACGCCAGCAGATAAATGGTTTAGCGAGCGCTGACGTCCTGAAGCCATTACTGTCCTCCCTCCATTATGTTACCTTCACGTCAGCGTCAACCATCAACCCATCACAGAGCGCAGCGGTGTGCCCAAGACCCGCCGGGACGCCGTTCCAGCGTTCCAGTCCTGAGTGAATGTTTTCATCCTGAACATGAGAGCGAGGTCTGTTTCCTCGCGGAGCTTCATTAAGTTCTGACTGCAGCAGCCTGAGGTGAGATCCAGGAGTTCTCTGCTGCCTGAGCCGCAGGAGGACTCACTAAATCAGCATCTGGGTTTATCTCTCGGCTGCAGTTCTGTTTAATTCACTTAAATTCAGTCGGCCTCCTCCTCTGAGGCTCGGCAGGATGAGGCTCCAGCCCAAAACACCGCCTGCAGGAAATGTCCCGGCTCAGATGGAGCGCGGCTCGATCTGGAGGGTGGAGGCGTTGATGCCTGGACGACAGCAACGATAAAGAGGTTTGAGAGAAAGTTGTCTCCTGTGGGATTAGACCCCAACACAAACGGAAAAAACATCACCCGAACTCTCCAAAACTCCCCAAAGCTCACGAGAATGATGTCATCACAAAACAAGAATCAGGACCGGACCCGTTCCAGACAAATCCTCCCTTTTAATGGAAACGGAGATGTTGACTATATTCTCATAAAATCACGACGTAGTTCTTGTAAGATTAGCAGCAGAGATGAGCGGCTACAGAGTATCTCAGAGATCCTCAGAGAGTTTGTTGGAGTTGTCGGTACATGTAGAGGTTGGCAGTAACTCAGACATTAATGGAGGAATCTGCAGGATTTTTTCCCAGAACCCAGGGTTCTGTTATGTAATGTTCTTTTTAATGTTTTATACTGGAGAGGATGAGGAAATGATACAACAATGTTAAAGTCTAGTAGTGTGGAGCACAGTAGGTTCACATTTAGTTTTTGGATCTTGGTGGAGGTTTGGGCACTATGAGAGATTTTTCCATCATTGCAAACTGTGACTAGCTGCCGCGTATGACTAACTGTCCTTAGCTGTCAACTACCACTAGCAGCTAACTGCTAGTAGTTGCATTTAAAACTCACTGTTGTGAGCCGCAGAGATGCTTCGTCATTGAAATGATACAGACCTGTCCTCTTTCCGGTTCTGTTTCTGCCTCCACTGTCGTCTCTGAGTTGGACCAACTCTGCCCCACAATGCCTGGACTGTGTTTAGCATTTAGCGGCTACCTGCCACTGGCTGCTTTTCATGTTTCCCGGTTGTGTGAAGCACACATAGCACAACGTCACAATGTTGTGTCCTTGCTCCTGTGTTGACGTTGTTGATGTTGGATTCACCTCAGTTACTACATCAGCTGTGTTCATAGACCTCCTAAAGTTTCCACCGCACAGCGGTGAATAAAAGGTCAGCAGTCCTGCTTTAAACTGGATGTGTAAAAGGAGGTAGTCACTAAGATGTTGGTAATCACTATGTTACGTCTCCCAGCGCCGCTGAGAGATTATTTATAGTCTCCATCAGAACCTCAGGCGTCCAGCAGAGGGAGAGGAGACACCAAACTATAAGCCTATCTGAGGTTTTACATCCGGCAGGAAGGCCTTTCCGTGTGGGGCCGGAGCTGATCAACGGCTCCTGTCTCACATCAGAATGCCGCCGCCGCAGGCGTGGTCACGGCTGGAATGAGATGATAGAAGCAATAAATGAAAGGAGAGGGGGGGCACTTCCTGTGAATCAATAGGATTCAAACACTATTACACCAACGATTACAATTACAGGTTCACTCTGTGAAACAGTCCAGGTTCACTCAGTGAAACGGTCCAGGTTCACTCAGTGAAACGGTCCAGGTTCACTCAGTGAAACGGTCCAGGTTCACTCAGTGAAACAGTCCAGGTTCACTCAGTGAAACGGTCCAGGTTCACTCAGTGAAACGGTCCAGGTTCACTCAGTGAAACGGTCCAGGTTCACTCAGTGAAACGGTCCAGGTTCACTCAGTGAAACGTTTCAGGTTCACACTGTGAAACAGGACTCTGCTGTGCTTTAAGCCACGATGTGACAGAAACATTTAAGACATTGACTTCCATTGATCTTGAACGTTTCAATATTTTCTGTTTTATTCCTGTATAATTACTTTTTTCTTCCTTCCTGTCTTTGATGTTTTAATTATTAGAGTTATTTGGAGGCCTTTGGGCTGCAGGTTCCTCTGAAAGTGTTTGATAAGTACAGATGAGTTGAGGTGACTGAGTCCAGGGTCTAGTCATTATTTTTATATTATTCATCAATAACAGAGTTTTTCATTTTTCCACTCAGTGACAGCAGGACATCAGGGAGACGTGGAAAACAGGTCCATTTGGACGGACATTCACTTTTCTGTGTTTGTCATCAGGTTAACAGATTCTTCACAGCGGGCGTGTCATGAGGGAAAGGTGCGTCCAGGGCTGCATCATATTTAGAGAAAGAACCTGTGAAGGTGTGAACATCGTGTGAGAACGTTCAGATTCCTCCCGCTAACCACAAAGAGAGGAAGGAGCTGAGTTGAATGGAGGAAGGTTCTCTCAGATACGTCTGACAGGTGAATTACTGGCTGTGTTGCTGACTATCATCCTGGGGACTGAAGCGTGTCTCAGATCACTGAGGAGCTGATCTGCAGAAATGGACCTTTCACTCATGCATGTGGTTTCCTGTTCCCTGCAGCGGGAGATCCACAGCGGGTTCTGTGAGGGTTCAGGGCGAAGTTCCCCATGTAAAAGGTTAGATATCAATCAAAGGTTCCAGAAGCTTACTGTGGGAGATTGAGGCCAGGAGTCCTTTGAGTAGAAATGTTGGCAGACAGAAGCACGTAGAAATCCACCAAATGATGGAGTAGATCCCGCCTCCTCGGCTCTCCACTTCTTACAGACTGCCTTTCACTCTGCTGCCCTGTAGGTGTCGCTGTTCGCGCATCATCTGAATTTCAATCATGGATTTTTTTCTTAAGAATATCTAAAATATATTTTAATAATCGATTCTGAGAATTGGAATCGTTTTATTTCAGCCAATAACGCATCATATGTTGTTCTCACTTTCTGCAGACGCAGGATTGTATTTTTCCTGTAAACGCCGCTGTAACGAAGGTTTAAGGACTTAAAACTTTCCTTTTAAGCACAACCTATAACTTTAATTAACATTGCTGCTTTTTGGTCATATTTTTATATAGTTATTATTTTATTTTTTTATTGATGCTTTTATCTGCTTTTACCTTGTAGCACTTTGAGATTTGATCCAAATTTAAAGTGCGTTATAAATGAAATGTATTATTATTATTATTATTACTGTTTCCTGTGAAAGCCTGACTGTGAGACCGGACACTTGGACTCCTTCAGCGGGGTGAGAGAATGAAACGGAAATTCAAACCTGTTTTTGGCGTGAGTTCGGAGGGAGAGTGGTTGGAGGCTCTCAGGGAGGGCAGGCGGATGTTTACTGCAGGGTGGAGGATCGCTGCTTTATCCCCGGTGGAGGTTTCCCCTCTGGTGGCATCTTGAGAAAGCCTGAGAGGCCAGCTCTGAAGAGATCGTGTCAGAGAGAGAGAGAGACGGAGAGACGGAGGAAAGCAGGGGGCAGATGGCGTCTCATTCTGATGAGCTTATCAGGGTTTCCCATGCTCCTCGCTGCCTCTCCTCCACCCTATCATGATTCCCCTCCTCCTCTTCTTCTTTCAACATTCCTCCCCCCAGTTTGCTTCGTGCCATCACAGCCGCCAACCTCAGCAGGAGAGAGGAGCTTCAATCTGCCCTCCGCATCTCCTCCGGTGTCGTTTGCTGGTGCCAGCTCGGCTCACTGGAGCTCTGCAACTAATCGCACCAACGCCGTGGTTCTTCTCTGAAGACGGAACCAGCAGCAAGCTAGATTATTATTTATGGAGAATCTCAGGACATAATGTCAGAGTCTGCCCTGATCGGAACAGAATGGCTCAACCCCCCTCCTCTTTTGGGCGGAGGAGGAGGTTATTAATTGACAAGTGCATTAAGTGCTTCAGTCGGACCGGGACAAAAAGAATCCTGTGCATTTCTGCCTTGTGTCAATTTAATTCCATCCCTCCATTTTCTTCCTCTTCTCTTGAGTCGGGTCGTGGTGGCAGCAGGCCAAAGAGCTGACACCACCTCTAATGTCCTTCTTCCCGGCAACGCTCACCGTCCACTGGGTTCTGGTTCTGTCTCATCATTCATTCATTTTCCCACTTATCTGGGCTCTGGTCCCGGTGGCAGCGGCTGCGAAGGCCATCACATACGTCCCTATCTCCAGCGACACTCCACAGCTCATCCTGGGGATCCCGAGGCGATCCCGGGCCAGATGAAACGTATAGTCCCACCAGTAGGTTCTGGGTGTTCCCCCGGGGTCTGGTCCCAGTTGGACATGTCTGGACAACCTCCTCCTGATCAGATGTTTCCCTTTCAAGGTGAACGAGCGGCGACTCGGCTCTGAGGCCCTCGCCTTATCTCTGTGGCTGAGCCCAGCCCCCCATGAGGGAACCCACCTTTGTTCAGTCCCCACACAGAGCTCAGGGCGATGGAGGAGGGTTGGAAGGAATAGTTGTGAGAGTCGCAGATTTGTCAGGAAACCGTTTCTCCGATCATCACATTGTTCTGGGCGTGAACAGCCACGACTAGCACCTCCACCTCCGCACCAACATCTTGCGTCGCAAAGCTCACAGGCGTTTGTGTCGAGCGGAGGTCTTTCATCTGACACGGCTCACACCTTTTGCTTTGTGTTCAGCGATGGGTCGGCGTCAGTGACCGGACCAGCGCCGGCCTCTGCTCCTCTCCTGGTAGCTCCTTATAATATCTGGCGTTCGACTGCAGTGACTTCCTGTCACGTTTCTGTCACCGTTTCAGGAGTGTCACGCAGAGGGGCGGCGCTGCGGTGAGGAGTAATCTCTGGATGAAAGAAGCACGACGCCTTGAGCCGGCATGTCATTCCTCCGTGTTTCAGCACGCGGCCGCTCTGCCAAGTCGCCTCAGCGGTGGACGCCATCCAGCTGCGTGCGTTTAATAGATAAGCCCTGGAGGAGGCGGCAGATCTCAGCCTCATCAGACAAAGACGGCGTGTGTGAGTCTGAGGCAATGAAGCTCTCTGGATCTTTGTTTCACACCTTTCCCTGCGTCCTCCACCCACCCACCCACCCGCTGTGTCCCGTTCAGCTCCGACTCTGACTTTCATTGAAGTGAGAAAAATGTGTTTAATGCAAAGATGAAGAACAACCAGTGAAGGAGCTGCAGGAGACGTAAGGAGGCCTTCAGGTTATTTTCGTCACATCCTCCAATCTTTGTTTAAAGAGTTGTTGAAAGACAAAGAAAGTTTCTACGTTTGCAATCAATACCTTTCCAAAGAGTCTTTGATCGTAAATGATCTCTGCATAGTTCCTCTGGGAACAAAAGACCTTCTGGGACCCCGTGTAACACTTCTATGACAAACTGATGGACATCAGTTTGTGTTTTGTTCAATAATTTAAAGGTTCCGTCTGCCAAATTTAAGTCATGATTAGTGTATTCTCTGGAACATTGAAATCATATTGTTCAACGTTAGCTAAGAATGAGTCCCAAGTATCTCCAGTGAGGGCGTGTCACTTTTTAAGTTTGAAGGTGCAGAAGGTCGATGATGAAGAAGATGATGAATACGGAACCGAACACAGTGTTCCTTTCATTTTTACCTCCGCCAAGGAGATTGTGTTTCCATCTTGTTTGTCTGTTTGTTAGCTAGATTATGGAAACTAATGGAGTACAGATGATTACATTTTGGTGTTTTATATAATAATGTTCTTAAGCGTTGTGAGATGATAAAAAGAGGAATCTGCTTGAAACCGTCAGCAGAGCTAGGTTACACAAGGATATCAATTTAAATCCATGTGAAGTTTTATTACTTACATGGGTTCAGTTCTTAGAAAGTATCTTAAATAAAGTGGTTTACCGGGTTCTGATCACAGTAATGTCTACCGAGGGTTCTGTTGTGCCGTGGTGGAGGTTTGCGTTCTCTGAGTGAGCCAAGTCAATACACGGAACTGATATCCTAACCGGATCGGTTGGGGCCCGGTTTAACAAGGACCGCCACTGGCACCAGTTAACCAGCTAGGTCCCGGCGGGAACTATGCTACTGTTAGTGGAAGAGGAAAGAGACGGAGAGGGGTGAGGAAAGGCAGCAGTGTCGGGGTGAGAGTAGGAACTTTAAACGTAGGAAAACTGACGGGAGAAGGTGGAGTACTATCTGAAATGATGGAGAGAAGGAAGGTAGATATATTGTGTGTCCAAGAGACCAGGTGGAAAGGCAGCAAGGCTAGAAGCATCGGGGGAGGGCACAAACTTTTTATCGTGGAGTAGATGGGAGGAGGTATGGGGTCGGGATGATCCTGAAAGAGGAGTATGTGAAGAGGGTTCTGGAGGTGAAGGAAGTTTCAGACAGTGTGATGAGGATGAAGGTAGAGATTGGAGGTGGGGTGATGAATATTATGGTTGTGAGTTGGATGAGGGAGAATTTGTGGAGTGAGATGGATGAAGCGATGGAGAGATTTTCCAGCGGTGAGAGAGTGGTGATTGGAGCAGACTTCATGTTGGTGAAGGGACCTGAGGAGACGAGGAGGTGACGGACAGGTATGGGGTTCAGGACAGGAGGTGGTAGATTTTGCTAAAACATGGATTGAGGCTGTAAATCTGAGCTCTTTAAACCGTTTCCTGCAAACAGCTGGTTAATAAAAGACATGTACAATGATGGTTGAACCATCTGCTTACAGGTGGACTAACCTTTGTGGGTGTCGCTGTGTTTGTATGTGTGTGTGCGTGTGTGTGCGTGTGATTGTGTGTGTGTGGGTATGTACATCTGTATGTGTGTGGCTGTGCATTTGTTTGTGTGGTTGTGTGCATGTGTATGGGTATTGATGTGTGTGGGTATATTTATGTGTGGGTGGGGGTGGGAGGTTGTGTGTGATTCGGTGTGTGTGTGAGTGTGTTTGTGACTGTGTGTGAATGCGTGGTTGTGTATGTGTGGATATGGGTGTGTGTTTGTGTGTGTGCAAGTCTATGGGTGTGTGTCTGGTTGTGTGTGTGTGTGTGTGTGTGTGTGTGTGTGTGTGACATCAGAGGCCCGTCTCAGTTACTGCTGGTGGGATAAGTGCGTGTTCTCATTTTGCTGACACAGCAGAGATTCCAGGTTTAATGGAGCAGGACGCTTCTACAGGAGTCGGCCTTTAATGTCCTGAACGCTCTCGCCATCTAGTTTTATTTACACGCGTTGATGCCGGAGCAGCTCCCAAACATGGCCGCGGAGTCGAGTCTGTGGGGGGAGGATAAGGAATAGACAGAGGAAGAGGATAAATACAGTGTGTTTGTAGGGTTAAACAGTTACAAAAGGATCGATAAAGAGGCGGAGGATGACGTTCGGTGGTGAGGAGGAGGTGGAGGAAGCACCTTAGGGAGCAGTAATGGGTCACTTTACTTCAGGTGAAGCCAGGAATGAGATCTGGAATCTGTTTTTTCTTTACATTCTAAGCCCTTATTAGAAAGGCTAAAAACAGACAGGAAATTGGGGAGACAGAGGTGGAGATGAGGTGCAGCATCGGGCCATAGGTGGAATATAATCCAATATGTATGAGGGTGGAGCCTCTGTACACTAGCGTCTGCTCCCAAAGAACAGGAGGATGTGGTTCGTAGTGCTGGGATTACAGAGGAGGTGGATGTTCTGCTCACTGAACGTGAGGTGAAGACGCAGGTTCTTACCTGACCCCTGCACCACCCATCTACTAAGGCATCATTTTCATCACCCCATTCTAGCCGATAACATAAACACCTTTTCTTTGCAGTGGGGCCAGTAATCGTGAAAAGATCCTGAATTATGTTTGGATTCATATCATAAGCTGCATCAAAGCGAGTCTTGCCCTTTAAGAGGGTGGCCTTATGGGTATTGTGTTTCTCCGAGGTGAAGAATTATGGGAATTGTAGTTATTGAGAACATGCTGGAGAACCCCCGTCCTGTTTCTTCTTGCCCCTTGGAACCTTTCAGCAGCATCCCGCCGGCGTCTGGACGTATAACTGCAGTGAAAGTGCCTATGAGCAAGGCAGTGTGGTTACAGGAATCGCTTCTGTGTTTCAGGCGACGGGACGCTCAGAGTTTGGGACGTAAAGGTCGCCGCGTGTCGATTGGTCATCCCAGCACACAAGGCTGAGATCCTGAGCTGTGATTGGTGCAAATACGACCAGGTAACCGCCCACCTTCACCTGCAGCCTTGTTTTTAATTTATTATAAATATATAATGATTAAAGGTCTGAATCTTTGTGCAGAACATTGTCGCCACCGGCTCAGTGGACTGCACAGTGTGTGTGTGGGACCTGAGGAATGTCCGGCAGCCTGTCAATCAACTGCTCGGCCACACCTACGCCATCCGCAGGGTCAAGGTACGCACACACACACACACAGACACACACGGACACAGACAAACACACACACACACAGACACACACACACACACACACAGACACACACGGACACAGACAGACAAACACACACACACACACACACACACACGGACACAGACAAACATACATACACACACACACACACACACACACACGGACACAGACAAACATACATACACACACACACACACACACACGCAGACACAGACAAACACACATACACACACACACACACACACACACACACACACACACACACACACACACACACACACAGCCTGGTTTCACACACGCGGTTAGATGTCTTGTGTTGTTACAGGACACTTCAGAGCAGAGA
>VRLP01006126.1:0-30887 GCA_009660295.1 Lophius piscatorius | reverse complement strand
GCACTGCAGTTTAGGAAAAAATTGTTTCAGGATGGCACAGCGCATCTGTTAGCGTGAGCTGCACCGCAGAGGCACTTGTCGGTTTTGTTGTTGGGTTTTTTTTTGTTTGTTTTTTCAGACGTGTAATTTTCCAAGTTGCCTGAGTGATTATTTTACAAGTAAATAAACAAATTGAATGTGCCACCTTCAGGCACTGATATTTTTTTTCCTGAAGTATATCCAGACAAATTTGTCTGCTCGGTGTTCGTATCAGCTACGAATGTCATCAGGTCATCTGATGACATAGGTCAGTACAGATGACCTATGTCATCAATCAGCGGAACTAAATATAGTTTTTTGGAGGAGAAGAAAAAGAGGATTCTATCCTGAGACTATTCCTGTGATTAAATCTGTTAGGATCATGAAATTTTCTCTAACAATTTAACGTCTAATAATTGAAATGTAGGTGTAAATATGTCATAAAACAACAAACATCAAAGAAAAGAGGATTTTTTTATATCATCCTGCCATTTCTGTCCCACGCAGCTGTTTTACACAAATGCAAAATAAGGGGATCATGTAATAATTGTGAGAGGCTTTACTGTGACATTTAGTGATTATTTAATGCATTATTGATTTATTAATGTGCTTTTCTGCCTTCCTCTTCGTGGGTCAGCAACAAAAGTGCAGCATCACCGCTTGCACGATAAATACTTGAACCAAGGACTCTTTAGAAGTCACTTATAAACCCACGTGTCCTTCTTCCTCATAACCAATGCCCGAGGCTTCGTCCTCATGCAGTTTCTCCATCACCAGAAGCGTAAACATCCCTCTCCCAGCTTCATGACAGCACAGCTGAGAGTGTAGGATGTTTACATGCCTGGAGACGGTCTACTCCACAACAGACATGAACATCCCGATCTGATATTCATCTGATAAGCTAACCTTGTTTACACAGTGCATCAATATTAGGTATATCAGGTAAAATATAATGATATTAAGTCTAGAAAAGGCACACGGTTTTATGGAAATAGTACCGGTCCCTGTGCTTTTCTTACTTTCCGCCAAAATAGTGCCATTGCTGGGGTGACTGCTGGCTGTCAGAGGCAATAAGATGCTGCAAACATCCGACTGAAAGCCCTCGCTGACCGGTCTCTAGCTTCCAGTCAAGGATGTTTACAACACCTCTAGGTTGCCAACAATGCAATAATCGAACCGGTGATGATGACTCAGACGGTCTATATTTTTCCCTGCACACTTTAATCTGGCAGCAAACGATTATTAGGAAAAAAAACAACAACTGTGAGAAAAAAAAAAAACCTACAGCTTGCCCACCATTACGATCCTGGAAGTGTGTTTGTTGTTGTCCTACCTGTCGTTTCGGTGGCTTCAGGTCATCGCGAGGCACAATGTCAATCAGGAAGTCAAACTGGTCAAACTTTGTTATGGCCATAGCAATATCATTCCTCTGCAAACATAAACATAGAAAGATGGTTCTGCCATGAAGTCAGACGTATATTAATTCAGTATATGCAGTGAACTATATATAAACACAAATCGAGGCCTAAGGTCGGCGCTCCTAAAATAGACACACAGGAGTGAGCTACTCTGGAATCGAAATCAAGTTCCCATTGGTACCGCGACAGGTATTTGCTAACATGACTGAGCTCAGAGAGTACTCAGAGTACATACCTCCGCCCCCCCGTTGTCAACAAAACCTGAACAGTCAGAATCAGTAATTGTTTCCAGGCCACGTCAAAACAAAATTGTGTAATGACCGTTTGCCTCAAGGAGAGGAAATAGGCAAGTGTGTGCGCAGTAAATGTCTTCTAGTGTTCATAATCATGAGAAGATCATTGAATGTCGTACCATTCCATCCAGACCATAACTCACACCGCGACAATGTCACCACCATCACGTCACTCGTGTCTCATGCAGAATTAAACGCCACAACCTAATTCACTAAATATGTACATGGTGGTGTAACATCACAAGTTTGTTCTGTTTGGCCCACTGTTCATTATGTTCACACAAACTCCAACAGATGCTGTTGGTGGAGGTCCGTTTAGAGGTGCCTTGATGAACCAAAAGAAATTTTGCTTTACTCTTGTACTCCAGATTTTCAGACTAAAAAAATTATCAAAACACTTAGAGGAACCTTTAATTGCATTTTATGAAAGTTCAGCAACTTTGAAATAAACCTGTGCGGTGGTGGAACTGAACGGGAATGACGACCATCTTCCAGTCTCTACTGCATTACCCTTTCCTATATCCACAGCAGCGTGTCGTCTCTGTGGAATTTTCCACAGGATATTGGCTGTCAGGACCCCCCCACTGCGGCCCTCCCTGCACTACAGTCTATTTATAGTAGCTTGATTAATATCTGGTAACAACAGGTCACATCTACACTTGTTCTATTGATGAGCGTTGCTAGGGTGACCCCAACTGGCGTGCATGCCTCACAATAGGTCTCTGCGTGTGTGTGCGTGTGTGTGTGTGTGTGTGTGTGTGTGTTGAAGGGAGCCGTTTTCCCTCACTGCGGCACAAGAAAAGTCATATTTATGATGTTCAGACATCACGCGGACCTAATGCATCCTCTGCGATCTAAAATGTAATTAAAATGTAATCCTACACGGTAAACTGAATTTCCATTTAAAGCAAGCACACAGGTATGTGAACGGTAAGCATACTTTCATGTTCTGCCCCGTCCTTTATAGCCTCGACATCCAGGTGCTACAAGCTCTGGTCTTATTTTCAAAACAGTCGCCATCAGTGGACTGAAAGTTCATTCACATCATTCCAGAATCAATCTCATTAAACTGTGGAACAACAGATTCGGTAAAATGGTACCGGAGGGGAAACGTGGGTCAACCTCACCTTCCTGGCATGGCTTTCAAAATCATTCTAGGAAGAAAGATATAAACGGAGGGATATTCCTCCGGGGGATGCTGGTATGGGGCTAGTTTAGGCACACAGACATTGTCAGAGAAAGCTTAAACCACAGACAAGTGTTGCAAGTGTGTGGAAATAGGAGTTATAAAAGGATGGTTGAAACACACAGACGGAAGAGAGCGTAACTATTACGAAAGTCTGACGATCCCAACGAACGGGTCCGAACGAGAGTAAAGAAAAGGCTAATCCGGCCAAACCCAGAACATATCCCCTAACAGGTAACTGTGGAGTGAATTACTATTATTATTCACAAATGTTCTTGAACGTGTCTGACCTGTAGTGTGCGTCTCTTGTTGTCCTCCGTGTGGATCCATGCTCTGAGGGTGAGCTCTGTGATGAAGATCTGAGCTGCCTTTGCAAACAGGACTGGAGCCTCTGCACTGATCATCTGCACAGACGAGACGGTATTATAACTGGTTAATTAAACACACCCACAGACTATCAAACATCTATTCAATATCAACTACAACAGAAATCACTCAGGGCTTGAATAACAAACCGCTGTCATGCTTTCATAGATGCTGCAAATAATGTGGCAAATGCAATGAGTTCGTTAGAAATACTATCAGTGTTTCCCATTTATCACTAAGCTTCAAGTCATAATTTACCTCAGATGTCGTTTTACCTCTCATAATATTAGTAAAGTTTGCGGATGATTTGTTTTTCCCGTTACTTCAGAGAAGCACCAATCACTCTGTCAGTCAAGTCCTTGCTGTTCAAAGGGAGCCAGGCCCGTTCTGTATGCTCTCCACAGTACATCCGGCATCATTGATGTGTGAATGGTGTCCAGTGTTTACAGCTTCAAAACAGAGGGCGAGGCGGAAATATCCTTCCGTTCACAAGACGAGAAAAGACCACAGCAGTCGCTCTCTCTCTCTCTCTCTCTCTCTCCTCTCCATGTCTGACGTCAGTAAGTAACAGGAACGTGAAGATGACGTGGCAGCTGCTCTGTCTGCCGAGTTAACCTGTGGCTGGGCATGTCATCTGTTGGTCTCTGACTTGCACTGGTTTCAGTGGCTGTTTTCTTTGGCTTTGACAAAAGTCTGAGTAAAGTATGATTATTTATCGCCTTTAATAAATTAAACACCAATGGGCAATCTTTATTAACTGGAGCTTGGCAAAAACAACAAGCGGCATGCAAAACAATTCATGCAACAGTTGAATGTCTCCAGTCAATTGACCCAAATCAGCCATAACATTAAACTACCTGCCTAATATTGTGTAGTTATCTCTTTTGCCACCCAAACAGCTCTGATGCACTGTGTGCTCTGACAACTTCTTATCAGGACGGGTATCCTTTTTATCCACCAATTTTGTGCTACATTAACTCTTTTTTGTGGATAGGGTAATATGGGATTTCTCTCCTTGCAAAGCACATCAATAGGTCTAAGGCACCCTTGACCTTAATGCTGTTTCCAGCAGTTGTCCTTCTTTAGATCTCTTTGGTCGGTAATAACCAGTGCAGACCAAGAACACCCAAAAAGACCCGACATTGTGGAGATGCCGTGACCCGGTCCTCAAGCTATCAACAATTTGACCCCGTGTAAAGCCATTCACTTCTTCAAGCTTGCCCCTTTTCATTCTTCCAACCCATCAACTTCGAGGAAAAAATGCTCACTTGCTGCCTGATATATCCCACCCACGGACAGGTGGCGCTGTGCTGATAATCAAGGACATTTTGAATTCACTTGTCAGTGGTTAAAACCTTATGGCTGTTAGATGTATGCGTGATGACACTCCTCAGAGGGAAAGATCATTCTTAAAATAACAATGATTATCTAGTCTCCCAATGAGAATTTGATTGCAACCTTGACTAGTCCCAGATGGAAAGCGAAGGACTTCTACATTCATTTACGTTCATCCACAGCCACATCCACTAATTACAAAGCAGCTCAGCCAGAGCTCTCCGTTTAGGTTACCGTTTTCTAGACTATTGTGGTATTTGTTATTTACGATCCAGCTTCGCCCTCAAACTGGAGCAGATTCATTAAAGCTACCAAAAGCACTGGAGTCCTCTAGCGGCTTCGCCCCAATCTAGAGGAAGCCACATGGAAATGGAGCCTATGGACATGAATGTATGAGAGGAGCGGTTCGAACACCACAGCGATCACATGTACACATGCGGTGGAGCTGCTGACATAAGGGTCTTTTCTTCAGATGTTAGGGATCTTCTGATCTCTTTACCACTTTAAGCTGCTGCTTTGCTAAGGGGATAGCGCTCTTGACACGACACATTTAAGCTTTACACACTTGTTCCCAGGCTTTCTCCTCAGGCACTGTCAACGGCCCCGACTGATAATCTTGCGTAACAAGGGAGAGAGGGGAAAAAATAAAAAATAAAAAAAATATATCACACCCCTTTGCTGTAGACTTGAAAGCAACGGCCAAATTTTGTAAGAGGGGGAGGGTGAGGTTGCTTTGCTACTTTTGGATACTTCTTATGGATATAATGAGAGTGCTTCACATTACAGGGAAACTTATTTGTTTTTTACAACTTCTTAACCGTTAGTCCAAATGTGGTGCATATGAATAGAATCATGAAGATCTATTTTGTATACATTGTGTTTTAATATAACGGTTCATATTTTACTCACAAGGGGGAAACGAAAGACAAGCTTTTCAGACATAACTTCAACTTTAATTTCATGGATTGGGTGCTTTCCAGGATATACCCCTTGGGAATACTAGGCAGAAAACTACTAGTTTGGTGAAGATATGCATGTGTTGTGAACGAGATATGCCTCAGTCAAGGACATTAGACTGATCGACCGACACATGACGACCATTTGGTTTTGATTTTGTTTGATTATTTTTGGGGGGGATAATTTGAATTTTTTTTTTTTCCTCAATTGATCAATTGTGCGGTTTGTTCTCTTACCTTGACATCTTCATCCAGCTTCATTATTTTCTTGATTCGTGCTAAGGGCAACTCCTGCACACGGAAATCCTTCTGAAAAAAATCGAATAATACTTAACTACTCAGATTTCGTTATGTACACATTATAAAGTATAAGGAAATCCTCCTTATACTTCTCAGCGTTTGCATATGTGTATGTTTGGAATTAGATTACACACAGTTAAATAGTTGAGTTCGTGTGTGACTAGTCTGTCTGTGGCCATAGCATACCACAGTCAGGTTCCTGATCTCCTCCATGACGCGAGGCCAAAAGGACTGCAGGGTTTGCTGGGCATCGCTGCCTCCAGCTCCAAACGCATCCGCCGACATCCTTTACTCTGCTGCATCATTAAAAACAAAAAGGTGAAAGCAAATGTCAATTATTAGAAAATACAAAAAACAAAGACCTGATAGTGACACTGAAGTCAGATATTTCGCTAAACACAGAATAACAATGACAGTTCAGAGCAGGCCTTGGCTGTCTGGACCCCATCCTGTGTGTCAAAACCGCGTATCCCATCACAGCCTATAATTATAAGACAGTAATTACTATTCCACAGAAACTATTCTTGTTTCTGAAGGATGTTGACAAGCCCAAGATCGCTCGACTGTGCCATCCGAATACTACCCGATTATGAATGACTCTATAACCTTTGACATAGTATGGCAGCTCCTTTGCAAAAAACAGGCATGTCATGTGAAAGTCAGACACTGCTGGAGACGCCAAGGACAAAGTTGAAGCCACGGATCTGGTAGACACATGCGTCAGGAAAACGGAGAAACAATTTCCTGACAAAATGTTTTTCATTTTTCTCCCACAGAGGGAACAAGGAACCCGTGCCACAGACGGTGACCGTAAATAAACCACTTGTTACTCACACATGCATGTAGACATGAAAGCCAGAGATTCTGCAAGGGGTCGGACTATTGAAAGAGGATCCAGCAGGTTACTATGGCATGCCAGGAATCTGCTGGGGGAATATTGGCCTGCCTGTCTGAGCACGCAGGGCTTGGACTGTCTGGATCGCACTCTTTCACTCTCCCTTTTCTCCCTACCTCGGAGAAAAGATTTACCAGGGAAGAGAAGAAAAAGAAACATTGGGCGGGGGGGGATAGAAGCTACCCAAGAGAGGTGGGTTGTGTTTGTGTGTGTTGCTGAGGGAGGGCTAGTGCCTTGTCCAGTTTAGCATTAATCCAACGTTAAGTGCCAAAGGCTTTAACAGGGGGAGAGATGAGAGAGCGGCAGGGCCAGTCAGCCTGCTGTGCAGGCTAGCTATGTGGGTCAAACAAGACAGAAACACAGAGGCGCAGAGAAAGACATGACGGAACAAAGAAAAAGAGTGTTAGAAGAAGGGGGGGGGCTTCTCTTTCTATTCTCAGTCTGGGCCAATGAGCATGAATGACTCCAGTTCTGGTCTACCTGGCAGGCCGACACAAAACAAAGACGGCCTCCCGCTCCAACTTCAAACCTACGTCTCCTGTCTCCCTTTGAGGGAGCGTTTGAGGCTATTTGACGTGAATTTGGAATCACATCCTCTTGTTTATTTCTACCGCTAAAGTGTGGCTGGACATGTACTACACTAATAACTTAATCATTCAGAATGCAAGTCCTTTATGAAAGATTGGTTCTCTGGCAGTAGTGGCAATTATTGGATAATATAGAGGTGCTGCCGCCTTCTGTTCTGTCATATGGTTTTGGAGGGGGCAGCCTAAATCAATGAGACAGAATGGCAGAAGGGGATGGCTTTATATAAATCAATCAGGTCGCTTCTAGTCATGGCATGCCAGGCTACTGATTGACCTTGACAATGTCTCCTCTTTCCTGTCTGATGCTCCAGTGTCCAGTTGCATTTGAAGGTTGATTGAAATCCTGCGGTCACAAGAACAATCTCAGCATTCCATCAGACAGGAATGACTGATGGGAGTTGTAGTTCGTATATTTTCCTTCTGCCCGATGAGTGAACTGCCCTCTGGTGGTTTTGTTTCATGGTCTTTGTGCATTTTGCAGCACCATGACCATGTAAATAGGGTAATTAAAATTAGAGCAGTGAGAGCCGATTGTTTTTCCTGCTAAACAGTTTTTCAACAACCGTATCAGCACTTGATCTTGTGATCATTTTTGAACAAGTCGACCTTGTGTATCTGCATGAGTGTGCGCTGTCATCTTCTTGTGTGGTTCTTGCCAACTAGTAACCTGATAAGAAACAAAAACTGTGAAGTTAATCCCACAGCATTACTGACAAACATCAGGCTTACTACCATGGTAATAAGAACATGGTTGCCAAGCGGATAAAGAGGTGGTAAATACCAAAATTGATTAAAAAGAACTGAGGATGTTAAACGTGCATGCAACACATCCCCTCTTTGACTTGTGCCTTTTCTCTTTGATACTCAGAGAGAGCAGATATTAACTCACACATATACTCCATCCCCCATCTCTTTGACCCTGTGACCTTCCCTCTAACCACACGCTAACGGCACTACACACACCAACTGAGCAGGAGGGGGGGGAATGAGGACATTAATATGTTAGCAGAAATGAGACAGTAGATGTGGTGAGCAAGAGCTGGATTAAAAAAAACAGAACATATGTGCAAGAATTGCAGGGCTATGTATCAACACGCCCTTGAGCATTACTCCTCCAGCTAGCTAGCATGTTCTACCGAAAGCACACTCATATTTCCAAATTTCCCAAGCCTTTTTGTCAGTGGACAGAGTGGGCGAGAACAAGCCAACATCCAACACAAGTGTTTGACATGTGTCGTCCTCTGCTGACGCTCCAAAAGCTAATAAATACCAATGTCAAACTCAGTAGTTAACATTGGGGCTGCAGGACGCAGACATCTAAAAAAAAACAACAATGTGGTTGTTTGGTTTATACGCAGTGTGTAGAACTATCTATTCATTTTGAAGTGCCCCTTTAAGGACTATCTATTATGCAGAGTTCTTTAAAGCTTGCTAGTCCAATTTATGTCTTAATCATCATTGTAAGAGGATCTAAAATAAAGCATTTTAAAAGTGGATCATGCATTCAGGGGAGCTTGAGATCTTGGCTAACACTGTAAATCATTCTGTTGTAAACCTTGCAAGCTCGTCTCTGCTGTGTTTTTCTAATCTGCAATGTGTTTTTGTGCCACGCATCATTCCTCTCCTCCTCTGTGATTCTGTTGTCCTCCATCAGGTGAAAAAAGGGATGTTGGTGTTGGGTTTCCTAAGAACCCTGTGCTGCGAGTTCAAAATGTGATCTCTGTGCATTGTCGACAATGTCCAACCCCGCAACTTGCTCTTCCTCCCTCGGCAGCTCTACATCTCTCTTCCAGTCTCCACTCCATCGCTTCCAATCTCTCTGTCACTAGTGAAAGTGCGGTTTCTCTTGCTCGTTCTTACTTTATTTCCTGATCCCTGTCTTCCAGCTTCTCAGAGAAAGTCAATTCTTCTCTAAATCAGCTGAATCCGCACAAGCGTTGTTCTGTGAGCCCTGTCCGGCATCTCTCCTCTCTTGTTCCTCGTGTCTGCCCTCCCTCTGGCACGTTACATCGAGTGGCCCCTCAAAGCAGTATCGGTGACTCTCTCCAACTCTGACATCACACTACTTTAAATGAGCCTTCAATTCCTGTCCAAATAAACCTGAGAGCGGTGCAGGAAGGGGATAAGAAAAAACAGCACAGTCTCACTGAGCTATTTACCCATTACTGTGATCTTTTAAGGAAAGGTAACATAACACTACACAATGGCATGTAAAAGATGGTTGAACCAATTAGTTAACCAGTCTCTGGTTATAGTGAAATGTCCTATAAAATAACTTCCCTTTAATGACCGGATTGTGGTATATTGAGTATAGTTTAACTGATTGTAGTTGATAGGCAATGAGGCAAGGGTTGTTGTTGTCAAGTTTGTCGTTTTTACTTTGTAGCACTTTGAGATTTGATCCAAACGTAAAGTGCATTATAAATTAAATGTATTATTATTATTATTAAGGAGAACCTGAAGGGACCCATCAGGTATTATAGTTTGTAAGTCAATTCGCTGAACAACCAGTCTCACACCAGATCTTGCCTTTGGGCACTGGTAACACTTTACATCCAAACCGATGTGCTTCAAGAAGCTATGTCTGACACACACAGAAAAGAGGAGGCATAGACTCTACCAAATAAACATATGAATGTATGGAAAGTGGCTTTATGTGCAATGAGTTTAGATTTTTTAAACCACATCTACAAAGAAAGTTTTGTGAAATTTTCAGTGCAGCCGTTCACCTACTACACAGCACTAATTTCATAAACCTTTCTTTTAAGAGAGTGAGAAGACGAGAGAAAGGCCTTACAATCATCTTTTGAATGTATGATGTTCAAGATGGTACACTGTTATTTTTACACACCTGTAAAATTTTGCATTTTGATTGCAGATCACGTGTTGAAATACTGTTCAAATGACCACAAAAAAGTAGGTACAACATACAACAGTTAGCATGTAGCATAATCTTCTGAAGAAAAAAGGTAGATTTATGTCTCCAATCGTTCACATTATGACCCTAAGTGGATAAAATATGAGGTAGTAATAAAACCAATATTTACATAAAACATTTGCATTACATGATGAAATCAACATAATAACATGCCTGTATGTCATATTACAAAGTATAGAATAAATGTTGCTACACTGACGTGTTCTGAGCAAGAGGTCTGTTTTCCACAGGCTGGAATGGGAAATTAGGATGGAAGGTCACAAAAGGTCTACTAGGTTTTAACTGTGCGCTTAATAAAAAATGCAGTTCTGTCCACACAAGATGCATTAAAATAAGCTAAGCTATATCATTGTCCATCTGAGAATTGGGTCATGTTTTACAGTCACTATGTCCGTTTTATTGTAATTTGTTATAACTGAACAGATGGAATAAATACATATGGAGTATTTACTGATATCCTGAGCGTTTATTTTAAATTATGACCATAAGTGAAGCATATTTACGAATGCCGAGTTGTTAAGACATTAACCTCAATGAACCCAGTCACAAATACCAAACAGAAACAAATTGGCATGGTTACAGTATACTGAGTAAATGATCTACTCAGATAAGACAAAAAACAAGAAGTTCCCAGCCACAAATTACAAATTAACCTCTGGGACATGCACAGCATTTTGACCGATGCTGTTGCAAGTATTTCGTGTGTTGTTGTTTTTTTTTTTGATTTTTTAAAAAAGAGAGAGTTATAATGGCTGACATGCCCAATGTGAGCTGCGGTGCATCATCCCCTGGCATTAGCAGACAGAGCGTGCCAACCAACAGCTCTGTAAACTTTGCCCTTGGTTTTGCTTCAAGCCAACTCCAGGAAGTGCTAGTCACTGATCTCCCAAGGTCATTCGATAGAGGAAAGAGAGAAACCAGAGAAGGAGGAGGGGGTTGATAGAGAGAGGAGGGGGGTGGGAGAGATGAAAGAGAGAAGGGGAGGGAGAGGGGGAGGATAGAAAAAGACAGGTTTTTCAACTTTCACTGCACCACTTATGTGACCCCGGTGATTCAGACTGTGTGCTTTCTAAGAAGCGACATAAAAACATTACATACTGCAGGTGCGAGCTTTGTCCATATCCCCTTTTAAGTTCACTTTCTTCTCCGTATTCAAATCTCTCTCCATGTATTTCCTTCTGAAATAGCTAACACAGGCGGTGGGAGTCGATCTCACATTCCTGTGACCTTCATCCAATGCTAGGCCCAGTCTATGGCGTCAGTGTAGGCAGGGCTACAGCTACCTGCATATTTCATACTGGAACACTGATGACTCCCCCTGGCTGCACACACCATCTTTAGTGACACTGTACACATGTTAAAGCACAGGGGTGGGAGGGGCAAGGGCAAAAGAGTGAACACTCGGCAGTAGTGGTCACCTTAGTGATAAGCTGAAAGACCATGCTAAGTAGTTTGTGTGTTTCATCTACTTTTTCCTTGTCCCGGTATGCCTCTGGTACAGTAAGGGGCACAAGTGTTCAAATCTCATGCAGACAGCAGCCAACACTAGGATTTGCCAGCATGGGTTTTCAACTCGAGTTATTTTTAGTCCCTCTCTCTCTCTCCCCATCACCCGCACTCTCTCTCCCCAATGAGAATGGGTTTTGTTAAAGGCCTTAGTGTAAACTTTCCATTGGAACAAATAGATGTAAGAGAAAAGCAGTCACAGGCAAGTGAAAGAGGAGGTGTTCGCCAAAGATTCCATAAGAAGAGATCAGCTCCATCTATTAGTCTCCTCTGTCCCTGAAGCCGACAGTCAGCCCCATCAGAGTAGAGGCCTTGGGGTCCTGAAGTCATTGTAACCAGCTGCATCTCCAGCCCTGGGGACCCCTGGCACCAACAGTGACATCAAAACTGAAATACGTCTTCTCAAGAGTTCTCCATATACTACAAAATGCCTTTCAACATGGATGCTATTTTGCCCCTCAGCTCTGCGTCATTGTCTAATGATAGCATGTAAACAAGGACGTCCAGGGGAAAGTGCAGTCCAGAACAGCACCGGGAGGCATAGTGGCCATAGGCCACCTGAACAAACACTTAAGACATTGACGTATCTCTGAACACAGAGTCCGGTAGCAGTGCACTTGTTGAAGTCTGCAAGCATGGTGATCCATGTCACAATAACGTCAAGTGAGAGCCAAAAGCAGACTTCACTCTATATACACACACACACACATACTTGGTGGATGAAAAATACAAAAAATACACAATATGAACAAACAATACTTTCTTTAAGAACAGTGCATTTCTGTACACCGCATCGACTTAACACTGAAGTGACGACTGAAGGGCATGGATGAGAGACATAAAAACACCAGACACACAACACCAATCTTCCAATGAGTGTACTACAGGACAGGAAAGGGAGGGGTATTGAGGACGGCTGTGAAGGACAGACTCTTCGTTGAAGAGCATGATGGAGAGAAACATCAGAAAGTGAAAAAAGATGCACAAATTGTTTCTGAAACTCAAAACCTAACCAACTTGACATGTCTTCTGCCTGTTGCTTACTTCAGCAGTCAGACTTACCCCTGTGTCCTTGTTGAAGCGGAGCAGAACAGAGGCAACCATATGGCCCTGTTCAGTTCTCCTTGAGAGCAGCGGCAGCAGGAAGAGGGGACTCAGAGGTTGACAGAAAAACTCTCTCAAGCTCCTTCACTTCATACAGTCTCCCGATAGTATTAAGAGACAAAAGGAACTCTGGTCCCACTGGACAGATTTAAAAAAGCTCTCAGCCCGGACACACACAGAGTGGAGCAGGCACCCCATGAGCTGCCCCTCCCCCTTCTCTCTTCCTCCCTTGCTGAACACATTGCCCCATCTCTTTCAAAAGCCCCAAAAATGTCCTATTCCTTCGTAAACATACAGCCGTGTCTTTCCTGTTTCTCTTCTACCCGAACCCCCTCCAAAGACTAAGTTCTCTGTCCGTTATACTGTTAGCCCTCTCTCTAGTGAGTGACCCCAGCATTTGTCTTTGAGTTGACCCCTGGCCCGGGACAGAGAGGAGGGCAAGAGTGAATAAAAAAGTCAGTGCAGCGGCAGGCAAACAGTGCAGCGGCACTCCCGACTCGGACAAAAATCTCCTGCCTCCTTCCCCTTTAACATTCAAGAGTAATCAATCTAGCATGCTATATGACACTCAAACCCCGCCTTCCACCGAGCGCCTGCCTACCTCTGACACTCGCAGCCAATGGAAAGACAACGTCCTCCTCTGTCATTGGTTGCTGCACACGCCAATCAGCTCTGACACATCTCATGCTCCTCCCCTTCCCACTGCCCAGCCCCCTTTTACGGACAGACAACTTCCTGCTATAAGTTACCTTGAGCTGCAGAGTAGGGGTCAGGGAAAAGAAGAGAGGAAGAGAGCGGTGAAGAGAATGGGTGAAAAAAGAGCGGATAAAGTTGTAGAAAGCTCTCCACGCAGTGGTGAGAGTGTGCTGTTGGTGGCTTGCCTCTGCATTGTATGTCCTCAAGTGGTCCCTGCCTCCCCTGCTGCTGAACGGATGTGAACGGGTCCACGGACTGCTCTCTAACAACTGCTCTCTGCTTATTTACAATGTCAAACTAAACGTCTCCCTCGACCCCGCCTCCTTTCTGCAGCTACAGGCTGACTGCACGGTGATGCAGGCAGCCACACGGGTCCTTACTGGATAAAATAAATGCCAGATAGGATGCCGCATGTTGCATCCACATGATTTAAATTACAAAAGCATATGAGGAAGACTCACTGGTCTCATACGTGTGCTCGCTCAGGTACACATGCACGCCCGCACACACTTTGTCCTTGCTTTCTCATTGCTCACAGGTACACGCAGCAAACATCAAGCCTCTAACCAGCCCACTTGATGATTCATTCATTGTTTTAATATTTCTAACAAAAGAAATACAGTTTTGGTTATGCACTATTTGCTTAGAATATAATAAGCTGAATTAAATTTTATTCAACAACATCAAGCCCCCGATCCCCTGTGTTATACAAGCATACCTCTCACTGAACTCCTCAAATTAAATGTTATGTCTGGAAACCGTTTTATTTAGAAAACAAACATCTGTAAAATAAAGTAGGATATGGTATAGCGCCTTGAGTCGGTTTATATTCACCATATTTAGACCAAATCAATCCAACAGTTGAGAATTTAAGGACAGAAAAATTTGGGAATTAGGAGGTACCCATAGTGGTTGAGTTATTGCGTTAACATGACGGATCTGCGATCACGCTGCAATCGCAATTCCATAATTTCCCAAACTTTTCGGGGATATAATTACTGTACAACTGCGGCACATTACTGCAATGGAAGAAGAATCAGTTGACCTGAGCTGCAACGGGACAAAAGTGTGCATTTGATTCCGATCCCATAATTGTATAACAAGACATAAGAGGAATGAGTTAAAATGTTTAAACAAAGATATTGTTGTCTTCAATCGAAAAAGAAAACTCACAGTACACTCCAGAATAGAAACGTTAACAAAAAACATGTAAACAATGTCATACAATGCCTTCTTCTTTACCAACAATTTGTTCAAAGTTCATGCCCTCGAGACATAAACCCTTTACGAAAGGACCATGCTATTAACCAAACACAACCCACTGTGTATAATACACCACTGACTATTTCAGTAAAAATCTTTGTATGTAAAGTGGTTAGAGGTGATTGAAACTGATGATGCAAATTTTTGTACGTGTTAGTAACTGATACTTGTGAAAAGGATGTCCATGTGATCTGAGGCATTCTGCATATTACTGCAAATCCCATCTGTAGTGAGGAGCAGGACAAGCTTAAGAGAGATAAAAAAAACAGTGCAGATCTGCCTCATCAATGAAAAATGTAGAGGGGGAGGGGGGAGTCGGAAGGATGGAGAAGGACAGAGAGGAGAGACATTACAGGATGGGAGGGGTAGAGCAAGTGGAGAGAGGACAAGAGAACAAGATAAAGGCTAAAGAAAAACTAAGTAACATGTTTCCTTTTATATTTCTGAGGGAAGCATGGACAGGAACAGCAGCCATCCAGTTAATGACAGAATGGGGCTGCACCAAGGTTAATCTTTCCAGCAATGCGATATGGCTACCCAAAATGCCTCAGTAATGTCACATAGCAAGGTCGACATAAAAATGAGACCATCCCATGACCTCTACAGCCCCAGTTATGTTTAAGGGTAAATATACACCACCACTACCACAGCTTGTATAAACACACATCACCCGCAGCAATGCCATGCCAAGCCATGCATTCTTCCATAAACATACAAAAGCACACCTGCAAAAAGTCCAGCTGACTACTTTGCATAAAGTTTTCAGATTAATCCCCCTAAAGAATAATCAACCGTCTTTCTCAATCCAAATATATCTAACTGTAAAAATAAATTTGCATACAAATTTGGAATATGAAAACATAATTAAAAATGAAAACATTAAACTTGAGAAAAAGGCGAACACCTAACAGAATCTGTCCACTCCTAACAATTTAAAGGAAAATGTATGATAGCCTTTTAACAGATGTAACACTACCACAATAGAATTTCTAATTAATTCACATATTATTTAATTTTCCTGACTGATGTCAAAATCCCTTAAGTTAAGGGACGTTCCTGCTCTGCTATTGTATGTCAGTTTTAGACACTTGTTTTAATTATTGGGAATGAAGCATTAGCGACAGAATAGATAAATGTTGATTGCAGGGTATATTTATAATAAGAATAACGGTAAAATAAAATCTGTTTTGCTAGAAAGTCATGTCGTTAAATTGGCTTTTATTGAAATGGTGACTAAAGTTAGGACGGGGCAGGATTGCCAGCAGGAGACAGCGAAACCAGTGCCGCATCGTGAGGAAGTAGTCTAAATAATCAAATTCAGTAAGCCGAAGATCGAAAAATCGTCTTGTATTTTAAATCTAACAATACACCAAACATTGACACATCGGTAACTACACTGGTGACTGTAGTGGTCACTTTGGCCGTGACTTCGTTTAACGACTATGAAGCTAATGTTAGCGTCTATGAGGTGCCTCCTGGCGACTGTTGAACAATACAGGTGACCATCTGTATCATAATTTAAATCACCGCTGGACGACGTGTCCTGCCAACAAATGAAAGTTTGCAAGGCTTTGCAGCGCTCGGAAGAAGCAGTCTAACCAATAAAGACAACGTTTGGATCCGTCCTTCAGACCAATCAAACCTCGGACTAGATTCCACCAATCAAGCATTTTATGGCTAGGCTCGTTTTGCAACCGGCGCCATTCGGGGTCCGGCGCAGATAGCCGCTGCGACTGACAATAAGTTAAAAAAGAACCAACATGGCGGACCCCAAACATCAGTTTCCTGAACGTCTGTGATCCCTTCAGCAGGCCACCAATAAGCGCCGCAGAGAGCAGGGAGGGAAATGGCGCCTATGTTCATCTTCCAAAACATTCGTCTATTGGTCAAGAACGGCAAATCAAAAGAAGCGAGGTGATTGCATCTACTCTCACCCAACTCAAGCTACTTCCTTGGAAAAGCCATGCACAAATAAGAATTTTGATTTCTTACTTACTTTGTTTTACGGGTTCGTGTGAAGTCCGGCTCCGCGTATTATTTATTTTATTTCGCTAACAAGGGGAAACAAGATGGCTCCTACTTGAACCGGAAATAGTTGCATGCACGAGCGTGATGACATCAAAGTGACGTATCCTTATATACAGCGCTAATACCTTACTCGTAATTGGGGATGCACAATTACTCATTTATTATTTTTCTGTCATCGCTTACTATAATGAACTGAGGTTTGCTCTTAAGTCTGAGGCTGGCTCGATTTGTAGTGTATATGTCAACAATGTCCAGTTACGTAAACGTTCTAGCCAAATTAATGAGTAAACTGCTGAGGTGTATATATAGTAGAATTTGCGCTTTTTTCTATTCTATCGGGCCACTTTATTCACAAATTTCTTACGTGCATTGTTTACCAATTAAATTAAGAGAAGGAAAGATAACGAGTGATAAGGTGGTACATAATTAGAAATTAGTTCATTTGAGGTGCATGACAAAAGTGAGGTTAATCCCTTACCCGTTTTCATTAAAATTCCTTAATTGGGGATATACAATCACTTATTTATACATTTTTCTGTCACCACTTATGATAATGAACTGGGGTTTGCTCTTAGGTCTGAGGGTGGCTCGATTTTTAATGTATATGTCAACAATGTCCATTTACATAATAGTTCTAGCCAAATTAATGAATAAACTGCTGCTATATATATATATATAGTAAAATGTGCACTTTTTTCTATTCTGTCGGGCCACTTTATTCGCAAATTTCTCATGTACATTGTTTACTAATTAAAATTAAGAGAAAGAAAGCTAACAATTGATAAGGAGGATAAGGAAGGATAAGGAAATCCACTGTGATGAACCTTAGTCAGGAGCAGCCCAGAGAACAAGAAAAAAAAATGTTTTAAACATAAATTAAGTATCAGTTAATAATAATGTGAAGCACAGTTTGAGACAAATAAGGCAGAAATCTGTTTACAAAAAAATCTTCTACTAGTGATGTAAAGAACTGAAGACATGAGAAATGTTTTAATTTTTGTATAAACACTCAACTTGACATTTTTTACAACCAAATTTCTAGAGCAAATACACTAAAAAAAACAAAGTAAGAATACAATTCAAATTCATTTTACATATACATATTTTGTCTTTTCTTTTTTTAAAGTATTACATTTAGCTCACACTACGTATCACAATTATTTCCTTGACACAAGTTCAAGGAGTGTGCTGGTTATTTTCTCCAGGTTGTTGGAGTAGCGGTGTCCCCTGTCCATCATAGATCTTTGTTCCGCATGAAGAGGATGTGAAGAACGGGAATCGAAAAAATCTTCACCGGGGGGCCTGTAGTCACGAGGGTGCATTGGTTCTTGAAATCTTTCACTATAATGTGTTGAGTCATCTAGACGGCTAGAGCCTGGTGCCGGGGACATTTCCAACTGCCCAAAAACCTCTGAGATTAAAAACAAATCAAGTGTTTACATGGTGGATATTGTGCTTAATATGAGAGATAAACCGAACCATCAATATGTTGTATGAAGCCTACTGGTAATAATATTACACATGGATAAATAAATGACACAATTTACCCTCATAAGCTCTTCTGTGGGACTTTGGGTGTCGACCTTCTTCAGGCTGCTGGTATTCTTGGTACGGCTTGTCGGATATAGGTTCCTCCTGCGTCCAGGCTCTTTCTCTGACATTTTTTTGAAAGTTGAGATCATCCTGTCGTCTAAAGTCTGGACAATCTCTGAGGACATTCTCATACAGGTTTCTGGGAGACGGTGCCGATTCTGGCCTCATGTTGTTGTACTCTTTGATGATCACTGCTCTGCTGTGGCTAGTTATCTACAAACAAATACAACTTAACAGTTAATTTCTACTGCTTTGCAGAGAATTGTTGTGCAGACTCAGGAATGAGGTCATAAGTAAGTTGAATCACGTGATTCGTTGGAAACACGTACCCCAGAGTTCTCCGATTTTTTGGCCTTGAATTCTTTCAGCAGATCGCACAGTTTATTTTTCAAGAAGTCAGCTTCTTCTGCATTCTCAATGTCAACGTTTTTCTAGAGGGAATGTGTGATAAGTGGAAAAAGACCTGGTTTATATCTCTACCTCAAGGAATGGTTGCATTAAAGTTGTTATGAGTGATGCAAACACGGATTTGTGATCTTACTAGTGCATCAAAGACATCGTTTGAGTCAGAGCCAGCTCTTCGGTAGCGTTCACTATATTGGGGGCCCTAAAACAAAAACATAAAACAGGGTTAGTTGGTACAACTGTAACACTTATAATACACTATGCAAAGTGTTGGCGCGTTTCTAGTTAATGAAAAATAGTATAATATTTTTTAAGATTAATAACAGCCTGATTTTAATCACCTTCGATTCTGTGTAAATGTCAGGGTGTTGTGTTCCACGGATCTCAGGAGTCATAGGTGCAATTACTGATCTAGGACTACCGCCAAACTTTGAATTCAGATGTCCGAATTCATCGCTGAACCTTAAAGCAGAGATCAAACATGGGCACAAGACAAAGCATTCAATAAAGAAAATTAAAAACTGTGTAAAGCATCAGTCCGTCTGTTGCAGACAGCAGTTGTTAAAAGTTGAACAGTTACATTATCACTCACATCTCCTTCGTCATTTCCACCTCCTCAGCAGTGGCATCAGAGAAGCGACTCTTTTGTTTTCTTCTGAAGTCTCCCTCGTTGATGGTGGGGCCTGTCAGAAAACGCCTGAAGGGCTCTGGAATGTCAGATATGGACCTGGTAACTTCCACCTGTCTCTGGGAGCCAGAGGGTCCTCTTCTACTCGGCCCAGGGTTGGCGAAGGTCGACTCTTGAAGCAGGTTTTGCGGTTTGTGACCATAATCTCTGACAAAAGGATCACTTACATGGTCACTGTTGATTGATGAGGGAAAGCTCCTCCTCTTGGACTCCGGTTCACTCGAACAATCCCTACCTGCTCTTTTCATTGTTTCATTTCTACCAGATTCCCTGTCCAGAGACCACCAATGGTTATCACCCTTGGCTTGCAGCTGCTGGTACTGGGCAGAACAAACTTCTCCACTTCTAGGTTCCTCTGAGTAGAACTCCTTCAGTGCATCTCTGTCTGGGTAAGGCCTTTGGTTAGCAGTCTCCTCGGAGTAAAAATCTTCATGCTGAGCCTGGCGAAGGGGTTTCTCCACCTCCGAGTCATACCTGGAAACACCACCGGGCTCAAATAGAGTTCTTCTTTGTGGGTCTTCAACATAATTGTTTTTGTACATCACCCGATAGTCAGGGTCCATATATTCTTGTCTGAGCGTGTTGCTCTCCTTGTCATCTCTCCTCTGTTGCTCCTCTTCCAGGCGGTCGTAGCTGAGAGCATTCTCTTGTCGGTGCAGCAGTCTGTCTTGGTTCGTGTTGGGGTCTTCAGCGTGGAATGAGGGCATTGTCCACTGCCCTGAGTGACCCCTCACTTTGTCGAAATCCATCAGTGGCGGTATGTATGATGTTCCACTTGGATTGGTCACGTTCCATGAGTAATTTTGGTCCCTATATTGTTTCTGTGTTTGGGGCGCTGGGGAACAAGAGTCAACTGTTTCAGTAAAACATAGCTGACCATGGACTCAAATGCAACTTTTCTAATTGTAATTTTCTTTTTAAATGTTCTCAATCATTTCAATTGAGTGGATTCAGGAGGGCAGATCACTCTTTTATAAGGGTGCCCTGAGTTTGCCCTGAGGCACAATAAAAACAAGACAGAAGAGGGAAGAAGGGTAATCCAAACATAAACTAGGGAGGGGATCAGAGCGTATATACCTCCACCGAGGGCTTTTACTAAACACACTCTTCTTCTCTGCAACAGTCTTCTTCTGCATATTCTATAGGCTTCCTCCATTGATTAAAGTAAAAGGAGACTCAACACGCACTTATTCTCATCATCTCTCAATCATGTTTAGTCTGCCTGAAGGTCCCCTCTCTTTGTAATTGAATTTCACTGTGACATCATCAACCCCTTTACATGCGTGGGTCTATCCTCATGTATACTATATGTATATTTATGATCGTATGTGAGTTTATTTAGAGAATATATGGTTGTGGTCCACATAGTGATCTATTTGTTGTTTAATTTTTAGATATTATTTTACTTGTGTTGTTGATTCTTCTAGTCCCTGCTTTGTGATATTGGGAAAGAATACATTTTACGATAGGCGCAAAAGTAGCGACCGGGCTACACCAATGTTTCCATCTCCTTCCTCTGCCCCCTCTGATTCTTAGCTGCATAAAGAACTGCAATTTTGTATGTATTTGACTGAATTCATCGGATGTTTGTAGGCTATTGTATTTGTGCTTTAGATGATTATCCGTAAAACACTCATGGATAACCTTTCCATTTTGGATTTGCTGCTCGGTTGTAGCTATCATCACTCATACTTGTCCGCTGCTGCTCTCTCAAGCAGGGGAGGAGGGGCCAACTAATTCCCATTCTCTGTAACTACAAACTATTTGTGTATCCAATTCATGATTCTTATACTGTCCGAAATTCGATGGGTTCTGTCTGGGCCCAGGCTACCCTCTTTGTATCAGTTTCAAAGAGTGGACAGCTGTAGTTCAGTGGTAGAGCGGCCATCTCCCAATTAGAAGATCAAAGGTAACCGGTGTGAGTCCCACCAGGGTCTACTTGTCGTAGGGTTCTTGAGCAAGACCCTGAAACCCTAGCTCCCCGGGCGCTTCGTGCGGGCTGCCCAGTGCTCCCTCGGGGATGGGTCAAATGCAGAGAAAAAATATAACTATGTTGTACTGTCTATGACAATAAAGGATTTCTGATAATAGATACTGACACTGTTCCATGCCAGTGAGAAGGCATTAATAGCAGGGCACACTTGACCAAGGCTGTCTGTGTCTTTAACACATCTGAGAACCATTCAGGTCCACTACACAGCTGATCCGCAGGGTCAGAATTTATACCTGCAACCTGTTCAATATTAATTAACAAGTGAGAAACGTACAACCGAGGGAACGGACTGATTTTATTATTTTGTTTTTTTACTACTTTATACTTCTACTCCATAACATCTCAGTGTGAAATGTTTGAGTTTCTTATCTTCTGCATTTGTTTTAGAGTTGAGGTTACCTTTCAGCTTCATATTTATATAAACTGGAAGGAATGTCCTTCATCTCCAGTGTGTGATTTTGAAAGTTTGGCTAAGTATAGGTAGGCTAAATGATTAGGTATGTAAACCATCCTTCATTATCTGCGGAATGAATTGCTGAGCCAATGAAAAATGGAATACTCAGAGACCCCTGCTTTTCAAAGAACAGCAATGCTATAAAGCAGTATAAGATGATCTTATAGATCCAATCACACAGCAGCACAAAAAAGCCATTAATGCAGCAGTAACAAATATTTGTACCTTCTAATGAGCACAGCTCATTTTGCTGATAACACTAATGTTGGGAGCGCAAGACTTCTACTCCTGGGAGTATTTTTACAGTGTGGTGGAAGTACTTTTACTGAAGTATAGGATATGAATTCTTTCATCGACCACTGGGGACAAACAAATCCTTGAATCACTCTCTTCCAAGTAATCAGACTTGTGATTTTCCAAATATATCTGTTCAGACAATCTTTTTTTTTCTATTCCCTTCAACATCCATGTATAGCTGGGGAACTCTAACCCCACCTCTGTCTTGTCCAATGTCTGATTCACAGAATTCAGTGTGAACGTACCTCTTGTCATGTTGGATTGTCCTTCCATGACATCTTTCAGTAATGGCTGAAGCAGAATAAAAAAACAGCGTACATTGATCTTGAAACTCTTTCAATATGATATTAAAAAGTACATAATACAGTGCATTATAATAATGAACATGAAAGTCATCCTACCACTGGAAATCCTCGCCCATCCTGTCTCTCCACCATCTCCGCTCTGGCTCTTATGATCTTTCCTCCTTGGTTTATTACGTTTTTTTTATCCCAGGTCACCAAGTCTGGCCGTTTCTCTTCCTTCAAAGACGCAAAGATCATATAAGTCTCGCTTTCTAAACTAAACAGCAGACACAGTTACACAGGCTTTTTCTGAAAATGTTCACAATACTTTACCAAATATTTCTGTCGATGTTTGCGTCCGATCACATGATGGACCATTTCTGGTAGGTGTGCAGTGTGATGACAGAGCCTACATAGGTATTTGGGGCCAGCAAGTGGATCCTTAATGGGAATTTCCTCCAAATAACTCAACCCTAAGACATAAAAGTAGAAAAGAAATTCAGTGGGATCAAATATATACATAAATGGGGGAAAATTGTTCAAAAATAAGTATTAAATGATTCACCAATGATGGGCTCCTCAAGCTTCATGTAATCCAAAAATTGTAAAATGTCCTCGAATACTGGTACCATGTGCTGTTTCTCAGCACGCCCTAATAAATCCAAACACTGAGCGTTAGCAAATGACAACAAAGAGCAAAAGTACCAAGCTTTGCAAATACTTGGTACAATCCATTTATTTGTGGTTGAAAAATGAATTGCCTTAATAGGCACTTAATGTTACAAGTATCTCCTTCAAGTCTGCCAATGATTAATCTCATGTTGCTTCGCACATCACAGGCAATCATTTATAAGAGAAGATTCTTTTACCATCCCAGCAGCCAAGAGTGTCATCTCCAGAAAAGTAACTGATGCAAAGGACTGTTCATTAGTGTGATTTCAAACATTTCTTGGTTTTGCTTTGGTGACCGTCCTCAAAGTCATCTCTACTTACATTATCAGAAAGGCAATGTAGTTTACGAAGTACCATGAAATGATAACCATTAAGAGGTAAAGGGTATACGTGGACTATCCCTTTACTGGGGGTGGGATAAAGTAGGTTGCGAGTGAACATTTTGTCCTCGGTAGCAGGAAACATGGGCAAGCGCAGGAATCGGAGTGGCTTTGACACGGGTGAAATTGTAAAAGCTGTGATGGATGGAGGACTGGGTCAGAGTGTCTCCAAAATTGGAGTACTTCTTGGGTGTTCCTGGTCAGCAGAGGTCAGTACCTACCATAAGTGGTCTAAGGAAGGACAGACAGTGGACTGGAGACAGGGTCATGGGTACTCGTTGTCCGAATCCCAAAGAAGAAGTACTATGCCTCAAACACTGAGACGGGTATTGCTGGTTTTGGTGGGAAGGTGTCAAAACCTATAACTCTTTATAGCTTGCTTGCGTATACGGTTGGGTAATCCCAGAACCAGTCAGAGTGCCCATCCTGCCCCGGTCCATTGCTGAAAGCGCCTGAAATAGGCACGAAAGCATCAGAACTGGACCGTGAAGCAATTGAAGATGTGGCCTGATAGGATGAATCTTTTATTCCATGTGGGTGTCGACTTGTGTGTGTCACTTACCTGAGGTAGAGATACACCATGGAAAGAATGAAACTAGGGGGAGCAGTATGTTATATTTGGCCAATGGTCTGCTAGCAAACATTGGATGTTGGATGATGATGGAGGAAGACTCCCCACCACACTGCAGAAATCGTTATGGAATGGTTTGAGGAACACAACTAGTTCTGTTGAATTGGGGCCCAAATTCCAGATCTTAATCCATTGGACCATCTGTGTCCTGGACAAATAAATCTGATCCAGGGCGGTCCCTAACAACTTAGAGGACCTAAAGAATATTGGTCGAACTGTCGTCAGGAAAAGAAATGTTGAAGAGGAGGATTTTATGGAATGTAAACAAACACTTGGCAAGAATTGCATCTGATGAGCAATTATTTCCTTGTGGCAAAAGAAGTTGAAATGCAGCTGTTACACTCTACATTACATTGAACTCCATTTAAAACGTACGAGCACCAGAATGATTAATGTAGCCACCACATTTAGCTACATTTTGTGGTTCCATGTAGCCGAAGGTGGGCCAATGCTGCTAGTCACCCATTTCAATATTGGGTGCCTGAGTTATACTTACAGATAACATTAAGTGTTGCTACTCAAGGGACAAAGGTAGAAGAAAAACCTTTGAGACAAAAGGTATAGAGTCAAAACTCAGTCATCAGTGGTGATAACTTTCTGTCAAGAAGCCAAGCAGGATATTCCAGACATCCCTCTCCCCGGCAACAGTCTTCAGTCCATCCCTGGGGATCCTAACGTATTCCCATGAGAGATAAGATGTGCAATCCTTCCAGTAAGTTCTTCGTCAAGCCCTGGGTCTCCAACCAGTTTGACGTGCCTGGAAAATCTCCAAAGGGATGCGCACCCTGGAGGGAACCAAATCAGGTGCCAATAGAGTTGAACCACCTCTAATGGTTACTTTTGTCTTTGAGTAGCCGCAGTTGTACTTGGAGCTCCCATTGAATGTCCAAGGATTTTGAGCCTCCAGGAATCTACTGCTGAAAGGATGTTCTTTTTAGATGCTTGTATCCACAATAAAAAGATCTTTGGTCAGAGAACATTCAAATATGAAGCTGTCCAAAAACCAAACGTACAAATGGTGAAACGTCATCATATTTTTTAAGAGACTGCACCACCAAGAAAACAAGGCGCTTTCTCGAAATGAGCCAGTTGTGCCACCACTGTCCAGACTGACAATACTGCATACAACAGCATGTACCAACCTCACCTCATGCCGTTCGTAGCTCACCTGCTATCCACGTCCATGATGCATTACATCTGAGGTGGAATTGAGTCTATGGTGGACATGACATAAGGAGGGGGATGTGATGGGCTGACCGTCTGCCATCTCTGGTCCAGCTCACCAAAAGTGCAGATGGAAAATTTTAAATCGAGAGAGTATGTTGCTGACAATAACCTGCTGCTTAATGAAGCTTCCCTTCGTCTGGGAAGACCCTGCAACACAACCTGGCTCGTATTCAACTTTCCAATGCATCTCAAACTTATCTTTGACAATCTCAACACTTGATCCAAATCAGATCTAGACTGAAACTGCTGTCCATTAAAATCAGACAACAGATAAAAGCGACCTTGGTTAAGTCTTTTTGTGTGGACGGAATTAACTGCCAGAGTTGACAGCAAATACACTCACGGACAAAATAGATCAAAATGTCAAGGCTGAAGATGACAGTTACTTACCAACAGCAACGAGGGTATCCGCCTTCTGCCAGGAACAAAATGAGAGCAATAAAAATGCAATCAGTGCTGGGTGGACAGGACACTGGTTAGATTTAACCACTGCCACAAAAAGAGAGTGTTATATCCTAGAAAGATATTTGTACAAATAATGGTTAAACAAAACCAGACCTCACTTGGGGTACGGCTAAGGGTTATTTCCTCACCGGTTAGGATTTAGTCAACTTTTGTTCATAGCAAGTATTAGGGGAAATTTACTAATTAAATACAAAAAGGGGGCATCCTTCTGCATGTCAGTTTTCTCAGGTATCCTTTTTCCAATGACAGTAGAACACAGTTAAAATTAACATGTGGGTCATTGGAACCTTTCCTTCGCTGGTTTGTGTGGACCTTCCAGAATGGCCCTAGAACTGGTCCGCATGTACTCTTTGGTAGATGCAGACACAGAGGCCTCTTGCACCATAGCGTTTGAGGACTCCACAGCCCAAATGGCTGCTTCAGAATCGAAAGGACACATTTTGCAATACTGAGCTGTTGGGATAGCAGCCTTTCTTTGTCAAAACCATTATAGAAGCAGTAGACCGTAGCAATAATGGTTCTCTGTATTTAACCCATCCCTAAAGAGCAGTGGGGAACCATCGGCGGCACCTGGGTAGCAAATCGGGATTCAGGTTCTTGCACAAGGACCCTTCGAAATGTAGAGTGCAAGGGTTAAGATCGAACTACCGACATTCGGGTTGGAGACGACAATTCTTCACACTGAGCTACAGTCACTGCGTTCTTTTTAAAACACAAATTGTTTCCATCAACATCTGGATGTGAGATAATGAAACACATGTAGGTCACTCCAACCTGAAAGTGTTGGCAAGACTTCTCATTAGCCATAAACATGTTGGTGCAATCTCAGAAGACACAGTCCTCCTCCAAAATTGTCACCTGAAATGAGTCTTCATGATGGTCAAATAAATACTTGGGTAATCATTCATTTTCCCTGGCGGGTTGTTTCTAAAGAAGTGACGGAACTTCGCGATAGCAAAGATATAAAATAGCTTAATGGGGAATGTTGGGTCAGGAAGGAAATGCGACATAAAACGTATGCCGAATCATTAAGTGGAACAAGATGATATGCTGTCATGACCCAAAAAGGGAAGAGCTGAAAGAAGATGATGAAGAACAAAGAATTTCAGCTTCGGATCTGAACAAGAAGGAATGTAGAGCATCTGCCTATTGTCACCATCTGGTACTTATGGTAAGACAAGCTTTGGCATACCAAGATGGAAAGAGTTCAACTGTAGAGGTCAGGAGTTATTAAGGTCACAGGATAAATAAGAATCCCAAATAAATGATGTTTGACCCAGATGTTGATAAACACTCCAAACAATGAAACATCTCTTTTGGATGCTTTTTGTTCATTAACCGTCTTCATGAACCCGAGGAAGACCTGTAACTGAATGAATGTAAAAACATAAAACACTTGCCATCAATTCAAACACGTATGCCTTAGTTTTTAAGCTATACTAGTTATCAAAAAATCGTTCAGACTTTCTGTTGGAGTAGAGCAATGTGAATTACCTTCCTATGTCCTGGTGTGGCCAAATGGATCTTGTATAAGCTATCACCTCTTATAGACTTGTCACACACCTGGATTAAGAGAGGGGAAAAAATAATCAATAATCAGTACCACAGCTGATGACCATAAATTCGTTAATTTCACTATTATCTTATAATGATGAGTATATTTATTATAAAACTTTGCCAAACATAACATTATGCATAGCTAGATGTATTGTGCAACTGTGGCTGGATACTAGAAGCTAGACTCAAGCCCATTAGCATAGTCTGAGCTAAACTAACGTTAGCATTAGCTTAGTTTAGTCAACGTAAACTAACTTACCGTGCATTCAATAAATTCTGTCTCTTCGTCGTATGGCGTTTCAAGATTATACATGATAGGGTGTTAAGCGGCTTGCGTGAAAATGCTCGTAGGATATCTTAAGTTTAGGAAAACGTTGAATAGCAAGTAGAGCTGGACGAACGGATGATACCGAAGCTCGTTCTACTCGTGAAGCGAAGTTTCAACTATACTTTTAACCATTTATTCAGCTTTTAACCCTGTAAAAGCGGTGTTATGTTGCTAACTTAACAATGACACTCTGTCTTTTATATTCCAAATAGTATGTAACCTTTAACTATTTGTTTACATTCGATGTGTGGATGTAGAAAAGATGGTGGTTGCTACTTCCGGTGTTTGTCATTCTAAATAATTAACTTTATTAGGAATGACACGAACAGGGACAATATAGACTAAAAGAAGCATCAACAACAGGTTCTTGTTCCCAATATATTCAGTTGGCATAATAACATATTACACAATCTTATATTGGTTATATAATACTAAATAATAACATAATATAATACAAAATTTTAAGATAAAGTAAATATGGATTGAACTATTTAAATAAATAAAATAAAATGGTCATAAAAAGGAAATTAAACTACGAAACAAAAAATGTCAAGGCATTACATTTTTCCAAACAATTATAATAGCAGATTAAACATATGGATGCATTTTTTGGTTTCTATCTTTATCACAGTCTTGGAGTAAAGCATAAATTCAGACATAAATAGTTCAAAGGCTGGGCAATACTTTGAGAATTTGGCTCTTATGGATAATACATTTTCCTATTAGAATCATGAGATTGATTGATTTTTGATTTTTGTGTTCGTAATACAGTAATATATCTTTGGCTACTATATAAATTTTGTATTTACTGATAGAGATAATATAATTTCCACCTTTTCCCAGAATTATGAAGAATGTTCACTTTCATAGAATAAATGTAAAAATTTTTACAGAATCCAAACTTTTTATCAATATTGGAGAATTTTTAGATAAATTTGATGGTAGTATAAATATTATGAATTATTTTAAATTCTATTTCCTTTATTTTATTGGAAATAACACATTTGTAATGGAGAAGCCAGGTGTAGTCCTATTTAACTGGGAAAATGCAGAGTTCCATACAAATTTTTACTTTTGGAGTAACTTCTCTTTTACTATAAATGTGTTTTCAAATGTTTATTGTTGCAACTTCCTGCATTTGTTTCCTGAGGATGTCACACGCACACGCGTTGTCCCACGCACATGCGTTTGTTTTTCAGTCTAGTTTTACATTGTTGAACATTTACATTAATACCAGTAGCGTTAATCTGAAATATAAGTAATTCAGACAGTCCCAAGGCACTTCTGCTACTCAGTCTCTTTAAGGCTTGAAAAAACCTTTAAAAATAATTTTTAAATGCAGAAAAACGTTTTTAAAAAACCCACATACGTGTATATAAAATTTATTAATTATCAAAACATTGTTACATATAAAATCAAGTTATTTGTTTTGCATATAAAAACAACAACCTTATAACCTTATAACGGTCCAACATTCTTTATGACTCATTAGGAATACATACATGAATAAGTTTAACTTTAATTAACATTGCTGCTTTTTGGTCATGTTCTTATATAGTTATTATTTTATTTTCTATTGATGCTTTTATCTGCTTTTACTTCGTAGCACTTTGAGATTTGATCTTAATGTAAAGTGCATTATAAATTAAATGTATTATTATTTTATTATTATTAAGTAATTATGAGTAACTATTCATGTAGGGCCTATTCTATCCCAAAAAGTCCTACTAACAGTACTAGTGCAGAAAAAGTGTTCCTGACATTCAATATCAACCAGATTAAATGTTGCACTTTTGTTATCAATTACACACAAATCTTATTTAATTTACTATAACTATCAATAAACAGAGTAGCAGATGCAGGTATCGCACGTGAATACTGCAATATTCCTTTAACGCAAATTCAAACTCAAAGCCCGTAGGCCACATCCGGCCCCCCCCAACAATTATATCCGGCCTGTGAGACAACATACATTTTTTTTAATAACTAGCCTGATGCTATACAGCACCAAAACCACAGATACTAGAAATCCCAGAATGCACCGCGATAGCCGGCACGTCAATCGAGAACGCCAGCCATTCTCCCTGCACCTCTGTTGACAGATATCTGCGTTTATCCAGTCACTCCTATAAACTTTGGGCTTAAACTTTGAGTAGATGCTACGGAGCCCGGGGGAGTTATAGATGAGAAAAAAAAAACAGAACGATAAATAATAAACGTATCAGCAAGTCGCACGTGCGTCTTAGTAAATAGAACGCACGTTTTAATTAACTGGCGAGGTGCGTTCAAGTCCGCCTGCTGTTCAATATATTTAATTTTAGATGTAAATTTTAACTTTAAAAGTATAGTTTAATGGCTGTTATTGATGCCCGTGAGTAAAAACCTTTCATTGGAAATTATTCTGCGAAACTTTGCTGGCAGAACGGGGGACATAAAATTTGTTACGCTGATCTATTTTGAATTCAATCTTTAATTTGACTATTTTGTATTCTGTTGGCCTGTTCAGAATTATATAAAATGAATAATTAAAATAAGAATAAAAAATGCCATAATACCTCAGATTAAATATGGCAAATCTGAGTCCTGATCGGTCCTCGATGTGGTCTGCATCTTTAATTCTGGCCCCCCCTGTGATTGAGTCTGACACCCCTGCTTTAATTGGATTGATCAAAGCCAAATTAATAGCTTTGACTATTAAAGAATGTTGTTAGTAATAATAATAATAATAATAAATTTAATTTATAATGCACTTTACATTTGGATCAAATCTCAAAGTGCTACAAAGTAAAAGCAGATAAAAGCATCAATAAAAAATAAAATAATAACTATATAAAAGCCTGACCAAAAAGCAGCAATGTTAATTTAAGTTATAGGTTCTGCTAAAAAGGAAAGATTTAAGTCCTTTTTTAAATGTGTCAGTTGTCTGTGGAGCCCTGAGATGGTCAGGGAGGGCATTCCACAGACGAGGGGCAGCAGAACAGAAGGCCCGATCACCCATGGTGCTGAGCTTAGTCCGGGGAAGGA
>VRLP01006125.1:0-30905 GCA_009660295.1 Lophius piscatorius | reverse complement strand
TATATATATATATATATATATATATATATATATATATATATATATATATATATACATATATATATATATATATATATATATATATATATATATATATATATGTGTATATATATATATATATATATATATATATATATATATATGTATATATATATGTATATATATATATACATATATGTATATATATATATACATATATGTATATATACATATATACATATATGTATATATGTATATATATATATATATATACATATATGTATATATATATATATATATATGTATATATATATATATATATACATATATGTATATATATATATATATATATACATATATGTATATATATATATATATACATATATGTGTATATATATATATATATACATATATGTGTATATATATATGTGTGTGTATATATGTATGTATGTATGTATATATGTGTGTATATATGTATGTATGTATATATATGTGTATATATGTATACATATATGTGTATATATGTATACATATATGTGTATATATATGTGTATATATATGTGTATATATATGTGTATATATATGTATACATATATGTGTATATGTATGTATATATATATGTATGTATGTATGTATATATGTGTGTAGGAAATATACAACAGACCTTCCCCAAAATCAATCCAGTTTTTCCTCAAACTAAGGTCTAAGGTGGTATAACATTGGAAATGATCCACAAAATATTTTCCGAGTTACCTCGTTAACATGCAGGATTTCTAGCATAGGTATATCGTAGCATTATGATTCCACAATATCACAGACCTTTTGGGGATATAATAACCCGTATCTATATATCCCATTTATAAAATTGAAGTGTTGTTACTGTTTCCTCAGCTATGGGTTCTGTTCCTTGTAAATCCACTGCTGGCTCTGGGTGTTCAAGATTAAAGCATAGTGGAAGTTATTGTCAAGTAGACCAAAAGCCGACAGAAGAGAATGATGAAATCAAGAGAGGAGCCTCTAACAGAGGTTGCAGCTCAGGAAACACTGTTGACTGTCCCACCTGCCAGGGTACCGGACGAATACCCAGAGGTAATACAAATACAGACTTTTTGGCATGATGGTCCAAACTGTTGACAGGTACTGTAGGAGAATTGGTAACTCTGAACTGTTCACAAATGTGAAGGGGATTATGAACTTATTGTGTCTCCGTGGTACCACATAAGTGTAAAGTTTATGTCACACAGAAAAATATAGTTGGTTGCACAAAAAAAATTATTCTAGATGCAGATTAAAACATTTTTTTTATTTACTGCAGCTTATTATATTATTTACAGATGCCGTCCCTTATTTCATCTTACTTTGTTTTTAGATGGAAGATGTACAGCATCTTTTTTTTTATTTCCATCCAATTTTTAGTAAATAAAAAGTATCGACATAATAGCAGTAAATACTGTGATGAGACCTTATTGTGCACGTCTCATTCCATTGTAACCGTACTAAAGGGCAATGAGCAGTTTATTTTTACCAAATTAAAGTGGGTTTTGATCACATTAGGGAGACTTTTGCTCAGTTGGTAGAGCGGTTGTCCACTTATCTGAAGGTCGGTGGTTCAATCCCCGGCCACTGCGGTCCACTTGTCGAAGTGTCCTTGAGCGAGATACCGAACCCCAAGTTGCCCCCAATGGCTGTTCCATTGGTTCGTGAATGGTGGCGTGAATGGTTACTGCTCCTGATAAGCATGTGGCATCTTGCATGGCAGCCTCTATCATCACTGTATTAATGTTTGTGTGAATGGTTAAATGCGGACTTATGTTATAAAAGCCGTTTGGGTGGTCGAATAGACTAGAGAAGCACTATATAAGTACTGTCTATTTACCATTTACATTATTAATAGAATTGATGTCATCCTTTTTAATGCAGTATAAGTCACCCTCCAGTGATGTTTCTGATGGATGTGAAGTTTTTTGATTAATACACAAACCTTTTATTGTTGTTGCATTGTGTTGACATCCACATGACCCAATCAGGGAGCTTCTCTTTGACAGTTAAATCCTATTTTCACAATATCAAATATCGCTCCTGCTGTGCCAGCTCTGATATGGAAATGTGTTCCATGTGTGTTATAGGTCAGGAGAGCAAGTTGGTGGCCGTTATCCCCTGTACCGACCAGAGGCTGAGACCCAGACACACGTAAGAAGACATGAATTACACTATGAATATCTATAACTGTGTTTACAGGCACACCAGTATCCAGGTTATACTCCGGTTAATCTTACTCTGGAAAATTATGATGAGATACAGAAACAAAAGAAAATATGAAACACACACTGATTTTGATGTATGAAAAAGTTCTTGCACATGTCCTACATTGACGCCCACTTATAAATTGCAACCTACTTGAAGTGTGGCGCAGCATGCAGGGCCCTCATGTTACATGCTCTGGTACCAATGAAAAGTCAGTGAAACCCGCTAATTAAAAATGCTACCAATTGATGATAACTGTCATGTCGAAAGACAGTTCTTCCAAAGCCTAACGTTAAGAGTGATTTAGCAAAGTCAGAGTGATCAAGTTGGGACGGATGTGCAACCCATTAGGGTGGTTTAGGATAGGTATGGAAACGTACCAATAAAGGTGGAGAATGTGAGGGCAAGATAGAATTGGTAATTTGGAAAACTGATGAATAAAGAAATGAAATTGAGAGAAGGGTGGAAGATGTGAGTAATAATAAATAATAATAATACATTTTATTTGTAGTGCACTTTCTCAAGAGTGCTAAAAAAATTAAGAAATTCAAAGGATCGGTTAAGATGAAGTGCGAGCAGTTCTAAAGAAGATGAAGAATTGAAGGATGGTTGGTCCTGACGACATATCAGTGGAAGTATCGATGTGTCTACGAGAGGGGGCATTGGAGTATTTAAAACGATTCTTCAACTTTATCTTGCAGAGTGAGACCACCATGACACCATGACAGTGGTGAAGTGTGCAGTAGGAGTGACGGATGGGTCCAAGGTGGAGGTGTGACTGCACCAAGGATCAGTTCTCAGCCCTTTCTTGTTTGCTAGGGTGGTGGTCAGGCTGACAGATGAGGTCAGGCAGAGGTTTCCGTGGACTTTTTGTTGTATAACATTGTGATGTGTTGTGAAATGTGTTGTGACATATGGAGGATAACCTGGAAAGGTGGAGGTATGCGCTGGAGAGAAGTCGAATTAATGTCAGTCGCAGCAAGATGAAATACATGTGTGTACATAAAAGGGAGGCAAGTGGAACGTTGAGCATACAAAGAGTAGAAGGGCAGAAGGTGTAGGAGTTTAAGTACTTTGGGTCAACTGTTCAGAGCAATGGGGAGTTTTGAAAACAGGTGAAGAAGCGAATGCAGGCAGGATGGAGTGGGTTGAGAAGAGCATAAGAGCAAGAGTGAAGGGAATGGTGTAGAAGACTAGTGAAAGCAGCTCAACTGTATGGTTTAGAGATTGGGGCACTGACAAAAAAAACAGGAGGCAGAGCAGGAGGTGACAGAGTTGAAGATGTTCATATTTTTCTGGTAGTGTGGCTTATGGACAGGATTATAACATCCGAGGTACAGCCAAGTAAAAAGTACAATAATTCCTTTTGAGGTGTCAGAACACAGTGACATCTCATAGCTGGAACCTACACAATGTGGTATTAAGGCCATTACTGATTGTTATTTTACTTGCATCAATGTCCGTGAGCAGTTTTCATATTTGACTGAAAGAAGCTTCTCTGCACTGATCATATATCTACTCATTTCTCTCTTAGGAAGTGTTACGTTATAGTGTCGGTCAGTCTGTGCCTCCTGTTCAGCTCCTTGGTGCTGTTCTTCCTGTTTCCACGTGCTGTGGTCCTTTCTCCAGTCGTTGTTCAGTCGTCCTTTGTTCACTTCACAAAAGATGCCATCCAAATAAACATCATGGTGGGTCAAGTGAGAGAAATAACTAATGAGGATGTGATTAGAAGAACTGATGGGAAAATTGTTATAACATCAGAACTATGTGTGATCATAGGTAGATATATCCTAAAATCACAAATGTGTTTCCTTGTAGAACGTCCTTTACCTCACCAACCACAACTTTGTGACGGTGCAGGCCTACAATCTGAGCGTGCAGGCCCTGAACTTTGACACAGTGGTGGGAACAGTTTCCATTAAGAACATCACCTCGGTCCAACCTCTGTCCGTCACCACAGTAAGTCATCACAGATAGAATTAAGGATGGGGGACCATAATGGGTACTGTATCTTATCAAAGTTAATCACAAATGTAATTGTTAATATCATGACTGAATTGGGACGTTGTGATATAATTGTCCAGCTGTGTCACTGTATGAACCTGGACTGTTTCACTGTGTGAAACTGAATTATTTCACTGTGTGAACTGAAAATGAGATGCAAAAAATCTAAACCCTACCCAATATCTTTAATTCAAATCATTTGCAAAAATCTAACCTTTTATTCAAGTAATAAAATAAAAAAAACATCATGTTCTTACTCATATTATTCTAAATATCCTTATCTTAAACTTGTGTTCCACAATTATTGCCACCCCTATGTAATGCTGTAATTAAGAGGTAACTGAAGAATATTTCCAGTCCTATTTCAGATTTTGAGGTTGTTCACAAAGGGAAAGACCAGAGTACACATCAATGATATGGGAAGAAAAGTTTAGAGGTGCACTCATCTGGCAATGGATAAAAGAAAAGTTTCATCAGTCTGATCAAGCAAAGGGAAAGAGATTGGAGATGTTAACGCCTGGAAGAGGACATTTCTGCACACTGACCAAACCGTGAGGAGGATGGTTCGACTCACAAAAGAGTCTATGGATTACAGCTAGAGAATTGCGGAGGTCAGTTAAATCTTGAATTCAGAAATTGTCACTAACCACCATCAAATGGCACCTACACAATCAAAAGCTGTTTGGTAAGGTAGCAAGAAAGCTCCTACGGTTTGCAAGACACCACTGGGACCTTTAAATTGAACAAGGTCATAGGTCAGATGAAGCCAAAGTAGAGTATTTTAACAACAAATGTCAAAGATTGGCGGAGCACAGAAAGAAAGAAAGCCATAGATTAAAGCAACTCATACCCACTGTGAAGTCTGGTGGTGGATCTCTGATGCTTTGGAACTTTTTTTCTTCAAAGGCCCTGGACATCTTGTTAAAACATATGGCATCAGCAGATGTTGGCTGCAGACTTGAGCCCCTGCCCGGAAACTTAAAGTGGACCTTGGATGGACCTTACAGAAGGACGATGATCTGAAGTATACCTCAGAATAAACCCAAGAATGGTTCAGAGATAACAAAATAAAGGTTTTTCCATGGCCATCCCAGTCACCTATACTAAACCCAACAGAACATCTTTGGGATATGCTGCAGAGGAGAGTGCACAAGCAAGAACCTCAGAATCTGAAAGATTTGGAGAGTTCTGTATCGAGAAATAGTCTCAGGATCTTCCCCATTTGCCCTAAAACCCCTCACACTGCAGAAGGAGGCTCAGGTCTGTAAGGCTGCACCGAATAATCACATAATTAACAAAAATCGATTCTGAAATTAGTTAATAATAGTTCATCATTTTGTTCACATCATCGGACACAGCCTCTGATACCGCGTAATAAGATGAAAATAGCATCATGGTAACCCCATCACCCCAGAAAACATCCAAGGTGGGGGAGCATGTCACCTTCAAGACGGCCCAAAGGCTGTAAATTGCAAGAACCAGTCGATTAATCGTTTCAGTAATTGATAGATTAATCGTTTCAGTAATTGATAGATTAATCGACTATCAAAATAGTCGTTAGTTTCACCCTTGTTTTGAAAAAAGGGGGCAACACAAAATATTAAATGTTGGGTGTCAGTAATTGTGGCACACATGTTTAAGAAAGAAATATTTGTTTTATGTTAGGACTGCTATTTTTGATGTAATTTGTGAATTGTGTAAGATATTAGATTTTGGTGAATTTGAATCAAAAGTCATGGATATAGACAGTGGTATTCAATAACAATTCAAACAGGTCTAGAAAAATCCCTCAAGCAAAGATGTGGTGCGTCAATAATGTCTAACTTGCAATACAATTAAGTAATATATATTTTGAGGTAGCCTTGTAGTTATATCAACCTATATGTATGTAATCAACAACTGACTTTAAGGGTATAGACAAAAGACATGTTTTGCCTGTCATTTAAGTCATTTTTAATTTTTTTCATTTAAGGGTTTCAATAACTCTGGGGGGCCTTATATTCAGTGTATTCAGAAAGTATCCAACCCCCTTCACTTTTTTATTATTTATTTTACTATTTTACAGCCTTATGCCAAAACTGAAATATCTCAGTGACCTAAGTATTGGGATGCTTCAGTAAGGACTTAATGGAAGCACCTTTGACAGCGATTACAGCCTCCAGTCTTCTTGGGGATGACTTGTCAAGCTTTGTTCCCCTTGATTCTGGAATGTATTGCGGTTGTTCTCTGTAGATCCTCTCAGGTTCGATGGGGACTTTGGGTGGATAGCCAGTTTCAGGTCTGTCCAGAGATTTTCCATTGGAGTCAAGTTTGGTTTGTGGCTTTGCCCTTCAGCGCCCTAAGCGCGTCTTCCGCTGTCCTGTCTGTGCGCATAGGATCATTGTCCTGCTTGAAGGACAACATTCCGCCCTTTTTGAAGTCCTGAGCGCTCTTGACCATGTTTTTATTAACTGTACCTCTGACTTTGCTCTGTTCAGCACTCCCTCAATCCTCACCTGTCTCCCATTCCCTGCTGCAGTGAAAGGCCCAAAAGCATAATACTGCTACCTCAATAAGTCACTGTTGGGCTGGTAGTGTGCAGGTGTTGAGCGGAGCCTGGTTACAATCAAATAATCAGTTCAATGTTCACAGTCAGAGAGTATTTTACGTGCTTTCCTGTGTCTTTCACTGAGGAGAGGCTTCTGTCTTGCCACGCTGCCATAAAACCTAGATCTGTGGAGTGTTGAGGTGACGGTTACCCTTCTACAAGTTTCTCTGGCACTTTCAACGATCTCTGAAGCTCAATCAGAGTGACCATCAGGTTCTCGGTCACCTATCTCTTCTACTGTGATTATACAGTTTCGGTGGGGATCCAGCTCTAAGAATAGTATGGATTGTTCCAAGCTTCCTCCCTTACAGACTTATGGAGCCCACTGAGCTCTTGGGAACCTTGAATGCATCTGAATTTTTACTGTAAGACTGGAGCAGGATATAATATGACAAAAAAAATAAAGGGGTCTTAATACTTCTGAATGACATGTATTCATGTGTGTTGAATTCAAGTCCATTCATTAATTCACTTATTGTTCAAAATCCATTCAATTATGTATGTATATTTATCATGGTATTAATGCAATTAATTGAGATGTATTAATCACAAAGCATGTAACCTAATGTATGTATAGCAATATTAATTTGCTAGCTTTTTTTAATAACTCTTTCCTTCCTTCCAGTACAATTTTACTATACCCATCAAGCTCACCGACCCGGGAATGAGGTGAGGTTCCTTCACCCTCGAGACCTAGAATTGGGTTTGATTAACTTGTCCAGTCTGTGAATCAGTGAATTTGCACCAGGGGATGCAATGAATGACTTCAAGTGAATTTTGGGTTATTTGGGTCTTTTTTTACTCAAGCAAATGACAAGTGTGTTGGCCTGTCATGGTTGCATTGGGTTTCTTGACATAACCACAACTTCCACAAATACAAACCAGACGTTATATTAACTTCAGTCATGAGTGTTTGCATTGCTCCGGGAGAGAGGGGCATGATTCACATTCAATGAGTTCACGCCAGTTATTTGTGTCATTCATTCAGGTGGATTTTTTTTTTACCTAAGATTTTATTTTACATACAGTTAGTCTAATTTATTCAAGAATTGAATAAAAATAAATGCTCTAGTTGGGTGTAGATACCTGAAAATTTAGGTACAGTAATTAAGTATTTGTCACCTCATATATTAAATACGTAATTTCATCCTGCAAAGGAAAAACTTTTGTTAAACATGACCTCAGTTATTCGAAAGCAGGAATGAAGTTCACTTCTTTGGGAAAAACGTTGTTTCACTCTGGAACATACTGTCTGTAAATGCGTTTGGCTCTTGAAGCAGTCGCAGTCGGTTACCTTGTCCTTCAGATGATTGTGTTTCTCTGTTTGAGTCAGAGTTTAACAGCAGCTTAAATATGTGCTGCAAATTTGGTTTCTCTACCTAATTCTCTAATGATCATAGACTCATCTGTGTTTTCTATCACTCCTCTGTCTGCAGAGACTTCTGTAGGAGAGTATCTATACCTGTCCACATTGTCTATCTGCACCTGCAGTAAGTATCCTGAGCACCAATATGTTCTCAAATTGTTGTTGTGTACGATAAGTTTATGTCTGTATTTACATGGAGCACAGAGAATCTGGTTAAATATTATTAAGAATAATTATTAAATCAAAAATAGGTCCTCGTGTTGGTTTACAATGCTTCTTCTCACACCTTCTGACCTTCTGAAAATACTCTAGCAACATCTGGTGAACAGGAAAAGCTATAGATTTTAAGCATCAAATGCTTAAAAGTTAAATTCGTAATTTCAATTTATATAACAAAATACCTAAAGTTGTTACTCGTTTATTGATATATTATTGACACATAAAATATCAAATTGACGCTATATTAATTTACCCCCGTCCCCTAGTTATCATCAATATCAGCAAAAATAATTGTATTATTTATTCTTTTAATACAGGATGTCTATGACGGTGTACTACCTGGCCCACTACGAGCAGCTCTCCCTGGATACATACGAGTTTATCGACTGTGGATCAAACAGCACCATACCCCACAGAATGCTACCCTCACGCCCCTGATGGAGGGGTGGTGGGGACACATCTGAAGTGCTACTGTTAGACGCAAGAGCTGGGCCTATAATTAGGTGTTGAATGTTTTTATTTACTTGGATATGCTGCTATAATGACAACGTATGGATGAAGAATGGATTATACCAACTTTGTTCTAAGTCTAACCGATAATGGAGGAAGGGTGGGTCCCCCACATGAAAGTGTGGACTGATGAGACTGGAGCAGACATCATTAAAGCAACGAAGAGACACTCACCGTGTACATTTAGAACAGAAATGTCATCTGTGGAGCCGATAATAATTTTACAGCCGAGAGATGTTTTGTTAAAAACTCATGTTTGTCACTGTCCAAAATTATATGTTCATTAAAAGTGCGGCCTGTAAATATAAGGGTATCTCATTTAATAACTGGATGAAAATATGAAATTAAAATAAGAATCAGTTTTAACGTTAGCTTACAAAACAATCCCTTAATATCTTCAGCTTTTTCATTTTAATAGACTTGCAAACATTTCTAAAAATGTGTTTGTTTCTTTTGCTTTGTTATTGTGAGGTATGGCGTGTGGATTGATGAAAGGAAAAAAATTAATTATATTAACATGAAGCTGAAATAAAATACAATATGAAAAAAGTGAATGTGTCAATAACTTAAAGCACATAAAACCTCTTCCAGAATTATTGACAATAAAAAACTAAAATCAGATGCAAAAAATATCTTTATTGTGTATACCATGATCTTTATTTCAGATTATTCAAAAAATCGAACCTTTATCTCAAGTAACAAAATTAAAAAATATATATTATCCAAAACATTATTCTTAACATAAAACAAATTTTCTTTAAGGCATGTTTGCCACAAATTTTGCCACTCTGCATTTAATATTTTGCGCCGCCGCCTTTGCCACAATAAAAGCCTGTAGTCTCCTGTAGTGTGTGATCAGTTTTAAAAACACATGGAAAACCTTCCTTCATACAGAAACTCACCAACTTCAGATTCTGAGGTCCACTATTGCGGAATCTCTTCTGCAGCACAACCCACACCCACAGATGTTCTCTGGGGTTGAGGTCAGGTGATGGGGATTGACATGGTAAAACCTTTATTATGTAATCTATTAACCATTTTTGGGTTGATTTTGAGGTGAGCTTCAGATTATTGTGCTTCTGGAATGTCCAACCAAAGCCAATTAAGTTTCATGACAGAGGCTTTTAGGTTTTTAATCCAATATCTGCTGGTATTTGATGGAGTCCATGGAACCATGCCTTTTAATTAGATGTTGAGGACCTGTGGAAGAAAAGCCCCACAGCAACAGATCCATCACCAGAGGATGCAGTTGGTATGAGGAGCATTTCTCCGGCTTTCAATCTTGCTACGCCACACCAATCTTTGTGATTTGATGCCACAAAGCTCTACTTTGGTCTCATCTGACCTATGACCTTGTTCTATTGAAAGTTCCAGTGTTTGGTAAAGGAGCTAGGAACTGTGTGGATGACCGCAGAGGCTTTTTTCTTGTTACCCTTCCAAACAGCTTGTGTTGCTGTAGGCACCATCTGATGGTGGCTAGGGACACTTTCTGAATTCAAGATTCAACTGACCTCTGAGCTCTCCAGCTGTGATCCTTGGAGAGTCTTCTGCCAGTAGAACCATCATCCAAAGTATGTGGGGTCAGTTTGCAGACACATCTAGGCAGATTTCTAACGTCTCCAGTCTCTTTAAAGTTAATGACGATCTAATTGTAGAATCTGACTTTTTGAACCTTTCTTCAAACACCATTGCTTTGTTCTCAGGTCTTCCCATTGTGAAGAATATCAAAGATAATTAGGCCTGTGTCACCTCATGTTTATACCCCAGTAAAGCAGGAAGCTATAGTTCAACACATCCGAGTTCCTACTCTAACAAGTGAACATAGAAATATAAAATAGGTAAGGAAACATGCATCAGTTACCTTTAAACACAGGAGTTCCTCTGAGTGCTGAAAACAGGCACACGTTTTAGAGAAAAATGTTTTATGTTCAGAAAGTTATGTTCCTTTAATTTTGTTGCTTGAATATATTTTTGAAAATAATTTGAGTTAAAGGTCATGGTTATAAAGACATTTTCTGAATCTCGTTTTTCCTTACAGGGTGCCAGTAATTTTGGAGGACAGATGATAACCATTTCCAGCAGAGGCTACACCATAATGAAACATTCTTGACACATTTGTATGACATTATTTTATTAAACTGTTGTTTATGAAAAAATGCTGTCACACAGGCAGCATGATAGGAGGAGACATTTTCCTGATGAGCTCAGCTGTGTTGGCCCGAAGTGTTTTGAGTGGAGTCAATCTCAAACTGGTGCCGATGAGTGATCCAGTGATGAGCTGTCACTCATCATCCTCACCACTGCTGGGTGTACTGTAAAGACTTTGGACAAACAAATTGCAGTTGTACACTAGTTTTCATCTCAAATAGGGAATTATTTTAAATGACCTGGTAATGAAAATACAAAGTCATAAGGGAATTGTCTATAGTTACTGAGTATCTGTTAGGGATCTTAGCGCTCAGGTGTGTCTTCAGGTCGCCCTTACAGTGTGGACACCGGCCTCCAGCTTGAAAGAACACATTGGAAACATTAATTCTTAGAAACCCTTCTTCCAACCCAGGTGTGTCCTCCCTCTATCCCCTATAATGGACGTTCAATTCAGCCGCTCAAATCTCCTTTCTCTCTCTGTCACTACCCACAGCTCATGCCCAAAGGTGAGGGTCTGAACAGAGATAGACTGATTTAAGGAGACTCCTCTTCAGCCCCTTATCACTGCTACTCCAAACTGTCAATCATCAAAAATACCTCAATATACTTCAACTCCCCAAACCAGATAGGGTAATCCATCAATTTCCAGCAGAGGACCATGACCTCAGATTTGGCTCCATTGTTATTGGAGGTCACAGACTGATGAAGCCAACAGAACCATATCTTCTGCAAACATCAGAGATGCAATTCTTTCGTTTTAAAATAGCCTTTCTTAATTGTTTGCGTACAATTGAAAATATTGAAGTTTGAGCTTGAGAGTGACTTTGTCATATTAAACTGGTACAGTAGAAAGATAAAAAGAGGGAAAAAAGTAATTTTAAATATCTATTATAATGAAGAAAAAGGAAACCATAAACGGAAACCACAAAGCACCGTCACTCACCTTGATCATACTTCACATTTTACAGTAAAAACAATTAACTAAGAAAGGTGAGATGGGTTGTTGGTTGTTTTGTTTTTTAACGCAATCCCGTCGTTGCAAATAAGCCTGTTTGAGCAGTCGGAGGGATCTAGTGTAGCTCGATCCTAACAGTAATTTGAACCAACGGCTGTCATAGGTATTTCATTAAGATTACTGGGAATTGTACCAACTTGTGCTAATGGTGTAGAATATTTCACTTTTAGATCCTGTCCATGAATATCAAGAACAGAATCAAAGAAAAGGAATATTCTGATAAGGTGTGTGAATTTATGCTTGGAATACAGTTACATCTCTCTTGTTGGTTTCATATAGGGACTGGATGACACGTAGCAGCAGCTCTGTGTTCCCATACCCCGTCAGTACAAAATAAACAGATAAGAGCCTATCTAGTTAGTCATGATTACAGTTCTGACCATGTTTTAACCAGGATCTGAGTGTTGCAGAGACAATTTAAAATCTAGAACCTGTTTTACACAGGCAGGCAGAGAATTCTTACAATGTCTAATTTTACAGTTTCCTCCTGATGTACTTCGGATCTTGCTGGCTCTATACAGTCTAGTTATGAATTTGTTTAAAAATGGGCGGAGCTACGGGGCGGAGACGTTTAAATGTAAGTTTGAGTTTCGAGTATTTGGTGATGTTGTGAAAACTAAGTAGTTAATAATTCTTTAAAATACCGCAATGATCAAACCTCAGGTGTTTCCTGTCCAGAGTTTTGATAGCTTGGTTGTAGAGGGATGTAAGGGGTTTAATGATGGAGGCTGATGTCTGAGACCAGGAAAGTTATGCCGTGTGACGGATGAGACAAAAGCATAGCCTGCATAAAAGTTAAAGCTGAATGGGCATGTCTGATTCGTCTTAAGGTTTGTAGATTGGCTCTTGAAGTTCTACACAACGTTTTCATGTGTTTGTCAATTTTTAACTGAGAATAAAAATTATCCAAAATAATTCAAAGGTGAAAATCTTGGATTGTCACTAGTTCAGCATCTTTTATCCTAACTCTAAACGTGTCTGTAATTAAAAGCTTTTTGATTGAGAAACACGTAGTAATAGTTTTCTGAACATTCAGTGTTAGGCAGGAGGTGTTATTTTGGCTACAGAAGTAGTTGGTGTTTCAGCTGCTGCAAATATAACAGCATCATCAGTGTAATTCTGCGAACCCACTCCTTTGCAACATGTCAATGATGTCCAACTAAACAACAAAGATCCAAGCGCTGATCCCAGTGGTTTGCACTTTTTACTTTCACGGCACTCATATTCAATATGACCAATGGCAACCTGTTGATTGCTATATCTCAAATAAGAAATTAACCATGCATTTTCTTGAGAAAAAAAGTGAAATTAAGTTAATTTAGATAGCAGAATGTCAGGACTGACCGCATCAAATCCCTCTTTGATGTCCAAAAAAACTGCACCAAATACATTCCCACCATCCAATACTGCAGGGTGACTATCAAACGATATTTTCCCTTGAAATACCCACCCCTGAGTGGATTTTACAGATATCATCTCTCCTCCCTCCGGAGACATGAACATGAATCTCTATCATAAATCTGTAAAATGTTGGTCGCTTAGCTTTCTGTCCTGACCGGCTTGTCTCTGCATGATGACTGATGTCGCCATCTGCCTGCATTATTCATTAATTTATCAATTACTTTTCATGCATGCGTGTTGTTTCAATTTTATAAACTGTAAAATCTATTATTGTTTTCAGCTTGGATTTTTAGTTTTTTTGTTTTCTACCTTCACAGTTAATATAATTGAAAATAAGTAAATAAATGAATAACCAAAATCACCTGTTTGCTCTTGGATTGACTTTGATTTTGTTGCATTGCGTTCCTCCTGCTGCAGCTGTAAAGAGATTGATTAAATTAAACAAATTGTGTAATAAAACAGGAACGGTGGCACAGTGGTAAACGCTGCTCTCTCAAAGCAAAAAGGTACCTTCCAGCTTCCTCCCACAGTCCAAAAACATATGATATTGGTTACACTAAAATTGCCTGTAGGTCTGAGTGTGAGTGGTTGTATGTCTCTATGTGTCGGCCCTGCAATGAATTGGCAGATTGTCCAGGGTGTACCCCACCTCTCGCCCTGTGTCCGCTGGGATAGACCCCAGCCCCCCCGTGACCCTGAACAGGATAAGCAGTAGATAATGATGAATGAAAACAGGAGCAGATCGTTAGAAGAATGTACTGGTCATTTCAACTTAATAAGATTATAAAACCAGTGAAATCAACGTTGTTCATTCAGCATGTTGACATGAATTTACACAAGTAGAGCAAATACTTCATTTCCAAACACTAGACTGGCTGATCTAAGCCCCGCCCCTCCACAAAATGTCATGAATTATTCCTACATTTTTGAATAAGCCTTGCTCAAAGCAACTTCATGATCAACTCACTGATATGATGTGTGGCGACCTATTTTTATAAATCTGCTGCTTACGACCGGCTTGCATGTATGACAACAGTAAGGTTCTGGGTTCAAGACCTGGGGCCTTTCAGGGTGGAGTTTGCATGTTCTCTCCTGTTTGCGTGAGTCCTCTCAGACAGTCCAAAAACATGCAATATTGGTGACACTAAATTATCCATTTGTTAGTGTCCACGGGTCACTGTCAGATTTTATAATGGTTTAGGACCAACAATGGTGATATTTTCAAGGATGTCCCTGTTTGGTTGTACTGTATCATCTATGAAAACCCTCCAGAATGTTTTTTAGATACCCACGCCCACCCTAAACACCCCGACGGGAAACGAGCCACTCAGGACATTGGAGCTACATGTCTCTGTGTCCCTCTGACCTATTAATACCAGCAAATCATCTGCAGTGTCAGGTTGTCTCCTGGTAACTTGAACATTTAAAATTTCTTTGCATAAAATAAATGTGAAAGAAGACAACATGATGAAAACCACGATACACTTTTTTTATCCATTCATTAATGTTCCGAAAAGTGAAATTTTGTTAAAGCGGTATACTACACTAAGATACTGGGCCTCTACTTTATGGTTCATAACTCCGGTCTTAATGCGTCTGATAGCAAACATGTTATTATGTCTGACATGTTCCAGAAATCAGCAACAGGATACGAGTTGTTGGCTACAAAAAAGAAACCTGTTTGACCCTATGCTGGAGTGTCGCATGACCCTAATCTGTTTCCATAAATCGGGCTGTTGTTCAGTAATGAAGCAGAGCAGACGGACTAATGGATCACTGTCAGCGGTTAATCTGAAGATTAAGGGTGCAGAATGTGGAATTTAGTGGCATCTAGTGGTGAGGTTTCACACTCTGTAAAAAATAAAGGTCATAGTCCACGATACATAATGAATATCGATTGTTCTGAATAGTTGGTTGTGTTAACAGTCACACAAAAAGTCCTCCCTTGTTCCGGTGTTCAGTTTGTCAATTTTAGGCAACTGTACAAACATGGCAACACAACATGGCGTGCCTCCATGGCGTTACCCCATCTTTATATATTAAAAGCTTACTCTAATGTAAGGTTTAAAAAGCAAGTCTTATCTTTAGTTGATTATGCGTAAATTAAAATTGCACTATGAATTCTATATTCCATTTATTCAAAGAAATCTACCAAAATTTTACGGATTTCACATATAATTGTACTAATTGACAAAGTGTCATTAAGTTAATTCCACCTTCCTAACTGATATCTTAGTGCAACCTGTTATTTACCTGCTGTTGATTTCTGGCCGTTCTGCGATCTAGAGCGAGCTGACGCCGCCGGGCCTCCCAGTGCATCGCCGACATCCTTAAGAGGAGGAGCTGGACAAACCAGCAGACCGACTTTCACTACTGGATCTCTGTAACTGTGGTTCCTGCAGCTAAGTGTTGCTTGTTGTTTCTATCGGTTCCTTTTAGTTCAGGAAGAATTTTCATCTATTAGTTTTATTTGAAGTGCTGTGTTTTTTTCTGTAACTGTATTAGTGCTGTTTTATCTTGTGCTCCTGACTTCAAGTTTCCCAGCTGGGTTCATGAAACAGCTGAACTGAACAGACCCAAATGGTTATTTTGCGTGTTGTGCTGATATAAAGTGGAAACCGCACATCTGGTAGATGGTAGATCTGGTACAATGGTAGATTTAGGAGCGTAGCACGCTGGAGCATAGCACGTAGAAACATGCAGAGCAGGTTCTCAGCCTAACACCAGGCGGAAAAACTTTCCATCTGGTGTTAGGTTACTGTTTTATGTTTCAAACGTAAGCAGGTTCTTTAACAGGGGTGAGATTTTAATCACCATGTAGATATTTGATGTGGATGCAATTAGAATATTTGGATGTACACAAGCTTCCTCTCACCACCTGCAAAAGGATCTGAAAATAGATCTACCTGATCCACTCCAAACCTCAGCCATCAGCTTCTCTGATTACTTCCTGTGTCACCTGGTCACACTACATACTTTCACTGATCAGCCATAATATTACAACCATTGACAGGCGAAGACAGAATGACATTAATAATCTTGTTACCATGCTTACCTATCAGTAGGTGGGATATATTAGGCAGCAGGTGAACATTTTGTCAGGAATTTGATGTTGGAAGCGGTAATAAAGGTCCGTCTTTAAGGATCTGAAAGACTTCGACAAGGACCAGAGTGATTGGCATCAGAGCATCTCCAGAATTGCATGTCTTGTTGGTAATTGTCTATTCTACAGTGGTTAGAGACCACCAAAGTGGTCTAAGGAGGGACAAATGGACATGGTGATTGCCTGTTGTACTGTACTGTAGTTCGTCACTACAGTACTGGCTCAATATAAGGTTTTTAATGTTATGGCTGATCTGTGTACAGCTGCCAGTAGGATAATAATTGATAGTTATTATATCATTATTATCATTATTAACATTAAATGACCCAGCCACTGAATGTAACAAACAGTGTAAAAAAAGAGAAACATTGAATGACTGAACATCTTGTAGAGTTTCAAAAAACCAAACAGAATATCTACCTTAAACCATGTGATTGTAACCACAAGTGCAAAGCACAGTTAGCACTAACCAATCATTCCTCCTGTCTTAGCAAACTGATATAGGGATCACTCAGACAGCCCATGCCCCCGCCAACACTATCATCAAGTCAAACAATCAGGATTTAGTTTCCAGATCAAGCCCCATCAAAAACCTAATTTAATGGATAATAAACATTATAGACACAAGCATGCACACAGTCATTACATTTATAAATAAGATTTTCTTCATGTTTACTTCAACATCGAATAAATGTTGGGTAACTAGTTTATTTATCACAAATCCATGCAAACCAGGTCACAACACTACAATTTAATGACCATTTTTAAGTTTAGAGAGTCAAACGGGCAGTTGTACACCGATCAGCCATAACATCAAAACCACCTGCCCTGTATTGATTCCGGTCATTTCAGTAATCGAAACAGCTCTGTGATGTCCCTTTATGTTCTGATACCTTTCCATCAGAACAATTTGTGCTACAGTAGATCATCTGTGGGTCCAGACAACACGGGCTAGCCTTCTCCCAAGACTGTCACCAGTTAACCAGTTGTCCTTCCTTAGACCACTTTGATAGGTTCTAACCACTGTAGACAAGGAACAGCCAACAAGACTTGAAGTCCTGGAGACGCTCGTGTCAGAGTCTATCATATCCTTAGGCCAGTCAATTGTTGCTGCTGCCAACATCAACTTGTGAACAGAAAATGGATAAACAGAGTACAGAAGAGAAGTGTTACTCACCTGACCAGGGAAAGGAAGTGGCTTCAGTGGAGGACTGTGGAGGCTGGGGTGTCCTTCTCTCTTTACCATCTCTGACCTGGTTAAGAGGAGTTTCCAGGCAACATAATGCTCTCCTGGACAGCTTTTGTAAAACAGAAGGGTAAGCTGGATAAATCATTCACTTCCTGTGGCTCACTAACAATAACCACTGTGTGTGTGTCTGTGTTTACGGTTGTAGTTATTCTCTACAACATTTTGTTTATTGACAATAACAAAACCTCACCAAAATACATTAGGGGATTAAAAGGTACATTCTAAGTAGTAATGAACCATCAAGTGGGCACTAGTATAATCAGTACTTGTAATTTTAGATGGAGTTAAATCAGGTAGTGTTTGAATAAAAGACTAGTCTTCGTCTGGGCGACGGTGGCTCAGTTGGTAGAGTGGTTAGCCACTTATCTGAAAGTCAGTGGTTCAATCTCTGGCCACTGTGGTCCATATATCAAAGTGTCCTTGAGTAAGATACTGCTCCCAATGGCTGTTCCAATGGTTACTGCTCATGATGAGCATGTGGTGCCTTACATGGCAGCCTCTGTGTGAATGTTAGTGTGAATGGGTGAATGCTGACTCACATTGTAAAAAAAGCACTTTCAGTAGTCAAGTAGACTAGAAAAGCGCTGTATAAGTACAGTCCATTTACCATTCATCAACATCCCAACACACAATCATCACTATCTACAGTTAACATACCCCAGAAGGAAGGGGTTGTTCTGTCCTTTCTTTTTTTTCCATAGGAAATTGGCTGTGGGAATGAAAGTTTTACCTGTGTCATTTGCTTCTTATGGGGGTAATCAGAAACGAGAGACTGAAGAATGTTTGCGAACCAAGACTGGGCATCAGAAATCAATAAAGAGACAGAAGCATTTGAAGTCAGCTTATTCCTCTTCTTCTACTTCTTCGGGCTGTTCCCTTTAGGGGTCCCACTGTGGATCATCAGTTTCCACCTTACCTTCTCCTCTGCATCTTTCTCTGTCACACCAACCAACTGCATGTCCTCTCTCACCACAACCAGGAACCTCCTCTTTGGTCTTTCCCTTTTTCTCCTGCCTGGCAGCTCCATCTCCAGAATCTTTCTACCAGTAGATCCACTATCCATCCTTTACATATATCCGAAACATCTCGATCATCTAAGGTACAAATAGATATTTCCATTTCCCAGTAGTGTCACTCAGGTCTGTTATCCATTAGAGCTGATGTCCTGCAGACAGCAGAGGGCGTGCTTACCCTATAAACTGAGGATTGGTAGCCTGTGAGTCAGGCCGATCTTGGGTCTGACTGATGTAATAATTTTGTACTAAGATGAAGACATGAAGAAAGATGATATGTCACTTAGTTCCGCATAATTTAGGATTGCTGTGTGAAATCTGAAAAAACGCCCAAAGCGATGTAGCATGTAAAAAAAAACACATCAAATCTACATCCTCATTCTTCATTAGGGACATTTCTTTCTGATCACATTTGATTTTTTCACTAATTTTGGAAAGTTTGTATATTTTGTCATTCACTTTCTACACAACATTTGTACTCATAGGATGTTTAGGACATGAGTGTGACCTCACCTAACTTTCAGTCTTCTGCAAAAAGATCCCAAGAAGAATTTATCTAAAATGAGGAAGATACTCGCACAATAACATCAAGAAAACCTAAAAACTATCCTCGGGAGAAGGCGACAGGGATGGATTGGACATGTATTAAGATAGGAGCCTGACAAATACATAAGAATAGCTTGACACTCGACACCAGGACGGAGCAGAAAGGACAACCAGAGAACACCTGTGGAAAACTGAGGACAGAGCTTCAGAAGTGCAGCCACACAATTTGGGGACAATGTAGAGGTTAGCACAGAACATTCAGGAGGGGAGGGCATTTATTGTTGCCCTGCTTGTCAGTCGGCATAACACTTGGTAAAAAAATTGTACTTAATGACTTGTGGAAAACTAGGAAAAGATGTCATCCCCGACGGCAAGGATACATTCCCGAAAAGCCCCTTATCCCCTGAATTGTACAAGCAAATCCCTCTTATTGAACTCAAGTAAAATGTGTAAAAGTACTGTCTAAAAAAACTATATTCTGTAAGAGAAAAGCTCCCTCTAGTGAGTTAAATAGGAACTATTGGAGTGAGATGTGATAAATACAAGATAGGTCACCTTTACAGAATTCACATTCACCAACTTTGGACTAAATCAGACCAGAGCTTAGGAAGTTATGTCTGAAAAACAGTGTTATTCAAAAAAGGTCCCCCTAGTGAGTAAAATATGAACTATTAGAGTAAAACATGATATATATAATATAGGTCTCCTTGAGTCAATCCATAAGCTCTAAATATGGACTCAATTGGACCAATTGTTGAGTAATAAGGCCTGAAAACTTTCGAGGCAAAGCTCCCCCTAGTGTTGGATATATATAACTGACATTTCCTAAAATCAACCAAGTTGTTTCTCACACTAAGGTCTCTGGGCATATGAAATTTGAAATTGATCCTTTAAATAGTTTTTGAGTTTTCGCGTTAACATGGAGGATTTGCGGCAGTGGCAGAAGCAGCCGCAGCGGACTTTTATTGGAAAAAATTTAATAAAATTAGTGATAAATCTTTGCGTTCCTGGTAAACGGGGTCCAAGGTGTGCAACCATTGACAAGATGCATGCATGTATTGGGTTTCCTGGGGGGCACTTCCGGTTTATAAATAAACCTTAATGAAATAACTAGCTTGCTAACTTGGTTGCATGGCTGGAAAGTTAGCGAACGAGCTAACTGGCTAAGAAAATGTGTACGTATCATAGAATAATGACAGATTGTCAATAGCTTGCTATGTTAAGCGGCAATGGCAATAGCTACGTACTACCTGTACACTACCTGTACTACCTGTACACAAATGATGCTATCTTGGCTGTAATACAGCCAAGATAGCATCATTTTTGGTTCATGTTAACTGTAAATAATATTTTTTTTGATATAGGATATTATCATTTGATATAGGATATTATCATTTTTTCTGAGATGAACATGGCAGAATTTCAAAGTGTGATGAGCCCCGGTTTCAGGTGGCATCTGCGACCATTTGTGCCGAGTCACTATTTATAGATCAATCTTGGAGCAGCATCAAACCATCATCTGGGTTTTTGCAACACGCCAGAATTTTTTTTAGTGTTTAAGCTACATTAGAACTATAATAAATGTAAAGTGTTAACAAAATAAGAAATAGACTTAAAGTCTGAATAATAGTATTTCATTATTTTCTGCTTTAGCGAGTTACGTCACAAAATAAATAATTTGAACTCATCATACAAAGCGATAAAACGTGGCTTCCTACCAGTAAATTTATAACAATAAAAATAAAACTTGGTCAATATCACGGTAAGATTTATGAGGTAGACCAGATAACTTATTCGATGGGAGACCAAACAAAACATTCCTCCATTCCTGCAAAATAAAAGATCACAGGTTCTCCCATAAAACTCACATAAATGGCCAATGCAAAAATAATTGAACCAGATTTAGTATATCCATCACAGAAACTGCAATTTATATCAATGTCTATTTTAAATCTGTTCATGATATGCATTTTAGCACGGTAAATCGTATGGATACGTTTTAATGACACTTTATTGACTTTATCTGTGTTGAAATATTTCTTAGTTATAAGACAGGCCTCTTCCACGCCACATCGTCCACAAATTATTTCCGGAGTGAGATTACTGATGGTAACGTAGTTATTTCTCTTTGGAACAAGCCCTTAAGCCCTTATGGATCCATTATTACCAGAAGGAATAGCAAAAATAAATTTTACAAAGACAGATGTTGAATAGAACCCTTGGATGATATTTAAATAGCATGCAGACACTACAAGGGATTTCACCAAAGATCTATGCATACTCTGCAGATGCTAGATGAAATTATAGTGTGATAGAAATTCTTCATAAATAACGAGCAGACCCTAAATGATAATTAAATGATTGACTATTATTATAATATATACTATTATACTGATGGATTTAATATTCAAAGTCACGAAATCCAAAATGTTAATGCCACCATTTTCAATCGCGTTCATGAGGAGTTTTTTTTTTAGATGATTTGTACTTTGATAAGTTTTTTCCATGTATCAATCGAGACATTCCTCCCCTGGGAGAGGGCAAACATCCAACCATCAAACCCTTATTAATTGGGCAGCCCACAGACATCATTGCCCATAAAAGCAATAATCTCACGATGGTTTGACCCACATCAAATTACGCCATGATTATTAAAACCTACCTTTAGAATTTGGAATCACTTTAGTATCATTATTAGGTTACTAATTATTTAATTGGGAAAAAATTCCGTGGTTTCATTTAAGATCTTTCTCACTAACTTTGGATGATACATCAACTGAATCAGCAAAGTTTCGGCAACAATTTTATCTCAGTTCAAATTTTTAGTATTATATGTATTGTCCAAACATTCTTTGCATTATCCGTGAAGTTGGAAGCCAAAATCTTACAATTGCTCCACTATCTATCCACTATCCTTCAATGGTAAAGAAGCCTTAAAAGATATATAATAATGTGTATTATTATTATTGTTATTATTATTATTGTTGTTATTATTATTATTATTATGAAATTATATATCTACCACACTTTAGAGGGCTTGAGTACTCGCACAGTGAAACAGTCTGAGACTTGAACATGGTGAACAAATGGTTTCGGTTTGCTATGATAATCCCGCCCCCAGCCTCCTGACGTCACTGGTTCCTGTCATTAGCCTTGCTTGCTTTTGGTTCGTTCATTCGTTTTTAGGGGGTAGGTGCTGTGGAAAACACGCGTTTATAGGGGGTGTTCTTCCGCTGTGGATAAGATAAGAACTGGTTCCAAGTTAGGCACTGGCCAGGAACTGGGCCAAGAACTGCTTCGGTGGGAATGGAGATGAAGGTGTAGGATTAAACAGTTAAATATTCTAGGTCCATACAGCTTAAAGCCTCCAGAAACAAACAGTCGCACATTAACATTGACGAAGAAATTTGTAGCTGTTAATATTCTAGTTATTTCCATCAATATTGTTGCTATTTTTCTGGTCGGCGTTTTCCATCGTGCCCTTTAGATATCGTATTGTAGCGTCTGTTACGGTAATACTCAACCTGACGTCACCGTATAACCAGTTATGACTACTCAAACACTCGGGGGGAGAGTATTAGTGCTACTGTGACGGCTGCGTGTTGGACCTCATCCCTGTCGGTTACTGACAGAACGACTAATAAGTTAACTCAAAGTTTAAGTTTGGTCCTGTTTGAAGCGTGTGGACCTCCTGGAGAAGGTTCTTCAGCCGTGGAGTTAAAGGAAACTAGAAGGTGAGTGTTGCCCTCAAACTCTCGCGCGCCACCTTCAATCCCTGCAGCTGTTGGCCAAGTTAATGTTTATCATGAGCCAGGAAAATTGGATTAAATAAATTGTAAATACATGTAGCGTCAATAGTTATGTTCATGGACAAGGTGTAAGCTTCCTTACATCTTCTCAGTGGTGTAAAAGTGCAGTGACTCTCATATGTTTACATTAACGTGGATTAGTGATGAAGAGGAGGGTAACAACCGAGAACGACGACATCCGCTAGTGTGTTTGGTAATAGAGGGTGTCATTGATAGACTTTGCAAAGGTTTTCTCTCAAGAAAAACCTTTTCAGGCTTAATGAAGTGCTGGGAATGCAGCCTCTGCCGGTGAGAAGGAGTCTCTGTAGGTGAAGAGGTTTAAGGGTGGAGGAGCGCCAGGATCTTTCCAGCATAGAGCTGAGGTGGAGCGGAAGTCCTTGTTTTTGAGCCCTCGTTCAGACCTGTTGTTGGTTGAAACATAAAACATCGGCTTCTGTGGAAGGCAAACAAACACCTGTTTGTTGTTTCTGTCTGGTGGTGACTGACCGGACAGACAGGATGTGACTTAGTGAAAGATTTCCGAGATTTCCCCCCAACCCCCACAGATCTGCTCATTCACTGATCAGCCATAACATTCTAACCGTATCTGAGCTCCACTGAAAAGGCAAAATCGGTTACCTGTCAATGGAGTGTCCCAGAGTTGTTTTGTTCAGTGTAAACAAAGCCGTCATGGAAAAGGGTCTTTGTTATGGTGCAAACCCTTTGTAAAATGTGTGTCAGACATACATGGACTCACCAAAGACTCACATAGTATTTGTTTATCTGCAGTACTCTAAGTGAGATAGTGAGAATTTTGTCAGTTGCAACCAATCTGTCTTGTTGCAACTGACAAAATGCTTCTAAAAACATTTTCGAAATGTTGATTGTTGAAGGTTAAATCGCTCTGGATTGATGGATCATGTTTTGAGCTGTGTAACAATTCTCCCGGATGCTGTGTTTGTAGGTCACGTGAAAAATTCAATCCGCAAGTACTCGGAATTTGATTTGGGGGTGTTTCCTTCAGGTGCTGAAGTCTAGGTATAGTTCAAATATCTGGCAGAGGGTTTCCTCTAATCAAGGGCAAATTGCTTTGTAGAAATTGATAAAATGGGGAAATCGTATAATGATTCATAATACACAGCAAGAATACATAGTCCTGTTTTGATCTGCATTCTTTATGAAGTTTTGGGCTGGTCGGTCTGGATGTAGTCCAGAAAATTGGTTTAGTGGAATATCCGAGATTGCTTACTCTGAGATGAGGGAAACTGGCGTTTACATTTCAAAAAAGGAGGTAATTTAAACTCGGAGTCAGCTACCATGGTAACTTACTCTGTGCACTTAACCTGCTCACTTGCAGGATTTCATTAACAAGCCCTGACTTTGTTTCTGACTCCTTCTGAGCCTAAAGCAGACCTGTCATAAATGACATATCTACTTGTAATTAGATATCACAATATACATTCCCATACATGATCGATGATGACAGTTTGTGAAGTTCTGCTATGGATGTTCTATGAGCACTAACATGAGTAAAAATATCCAGTTTCAGAATTTTTGCATGACACAACTAAAATTCTGTTGAGTTTATGACAATGTCACATGGCCAAAGACAAACTCCCTACAAAGTGCTGGCCTCGTGTTTGTGCATAAATCCTTACTCTCACAATGGTAACTGCATGATCGTGCGTTATACAGTACTGAAGTGAGGATGAATGCAGTGCTTGTAATATGATCATCCAAATTATTACCATGTATTTCAAATAAAGGGACTATTCTTTCAGAGTCAAAGAGAGACTAAGTGTGAGGCAGGCTAGAGCGGAACTAAGAAGATGAAACAGCATTGAAGGGAATAACTAATGCTTCTGTAGCCAAATCCAGTACGGTAAACATGTTTACGTACATGTACACGCTGAGTGTGTGAGTGTGTATCTGTGTGTGTGTGTACATGTTTACTACCTCCCATTTGCCTAAGGGGCAAATTCCAATCACTCATTGACTATGACAGGAATATCCCCTGGAAGAAGCTTTTCTGTTCTTATCTCCACATCACTCAAGGTAAAACTGTGGGAAAGATGTGTGTGAAAGGACATTGACAAACAAGATCTCGCCCCACTAAACTGGTAAAGTCATTATCCTCCTTAACTTAACATTATTTATATAACAAATAAACATACCACCTAAATCACCTTGTTGACTTCTTCAGAGTGTTGACCTGAGCAACATCAACCATCACATTGGGTTTATGTACTGAATTTTGAGATAGTTCTCATTCCCATGCACACCCTTTTTGTAGTTGACCCAAAGCACAAAGGTCACATCTACTGAAGCGTTTTTAGATTTTAGGTCTTGAAATGGCGGCAGTCACACAAACCCTCTCACTAATTAAGGAAATTATGTTTCTCATCTAGAGTTGACAAAGCTGTGTCTGTTGTTTGATGCGTGGTGCTGTCTTGGCATGATGTCTACTAGGGATGTTTTCAGGTAGGCAGGCCTATGTACATTAAAACCAAAAACCATCTGCCTAATTTTGTGAAGGCAGCTAAGAGCTCTGTAATGTCAGTGTGATGTCACAAGGTGTTCTGACACCTTTCAACCAGCATGAACTTTTTCAGTAGTTTTCAGAAGCTCTTCTGTGGGATCTAACAACGTGGGCTCGCAACCTTTCTCGCACACATCCATGATCTTTTTGGTGGTTCAGATTTTCCTGTTTCCAACTCATCATCCTCAGGACAAAGGAAGGTAGGTTTAGTTGCTTTTTCCTTGCTTTGCGCAAACAGGATGGAGGATTATCAAGAAGTGTGGTCACAGTAGACATGTCGGAGCCAATAGCAGCAACTTTCTGACAGCAAGCAGCAGATTTGATATCTGTCGTCTAACCACCAACCGGGTGGTCAGTTAGCAAATATCCAACATGCTCGCACACTGACGTCTTGATACGTTTCATAATTTACGTTGGTACTGATTCCTGAATCAGAGCGTTGAGCAGCCTACTCGGTCAATAATGGTTTCCTGTGGATTACTTAATAACATAATCAGTGTTACTACTATTTACTTTAGGATTATATCTTTCCTCAGTGCACTATAATCCTCTGTAAAGTCTGATAAGCCTACTAGTTCAAAGTACTACTAGGAGAGTTTCCTGCTGTCTTCTATCAGATGTGAGGGGGCTATTGGCGGAAGAGGCTCTGTGCGTTATTTGGCACTGTCAAGGATATGCAGGGAGTTTCTATCATATTTATTAAGAGCCGAATGTTGTTGAACAGGTTTTCTGTTACAATAGAGTTTCAGTTTCAAGTTTCAAATGAAAATATCACATTAGACTTTTCATTATCAAGATGTATCCACCACAGTCATCGCTTCAAATATATGTACAACGCATTCCGAATCAACATTGTATGTCCGCTGGTCGTGTATCGTACACGTGATGCCTCTTTCAAACCGAAGAGGTACTTAAGGTACAGTTGTAGAAAAACAATCCCCAGTAGTTTTGATTGTAATCGTTCTAAGAAGTAAACAACGTTTCAGCTACGCTGATATGAGGATTTTTATGCTTTTCTATCTTTAAGTGTAAATTAACTTTCTGTTGGTTTTAGATTCTTGGTCAGGCAAAAGAAGACTTATGAAGATGTCTTAATTGTACATTAGTTGTAAAAAAAAAAAAAAGATATTGACAGAATGTCAATATTTTTGACAATGTGGACTGAACAAGGCATAAAAAGTTTTATTTTCCCTTTTATTGTCCCTTTGTCATACAGTTGGTTTAAGAAACGCATGGCGGAGGACTGTTTAACATAAATATTCATTTCAACAGGTCAGAATACATACACATAACACAATGCAATCATGTGTGCCACAAAGCTGGAACCAATCGATAGAGCTGAAACACTGAAATGGGTGAATCATATGAGATACCTCAGAGACGTAATTGGTAGGCGAATGATTTATTTATTTATATTATGTTAATTTGTACCCCACGTACGTAAATTGACGTAATACTAAAGAAAAGTGCAACATTTCATAAATATTAATATTTATTTATTTTGAATGGTGCAGCATGATTGCTTTGTTGAGCTCTGTATTATATTTATATCTATATTTAGGATTTTTGTGAAATATGAAGGTTATGTTATCTTTTTAGGGACTTTTTTTGATGGAAATGAATTATTATTCTTGGCCGTATTATTATTATTATGATTATGTTTTATGCAATTCATCAATGCAATTATTATATAATACAATGAAATTTATATAATTATTATAATGATTAATATAATAACATTTCTATTAGTATTAGTTTGGTATTTAAATATGTTATTACATTATTGGAGAAATTGCAGAGAAATAGAAATGTAATTGTTTAATGATGATTAAATAGTAAGTATAATGTCAAGGGATGAATTTAAGAATCATTACTTAGATGCATGGAAGGTCTAATAAAATATATGGAAGCAAGCTGGAAGCTTTGTTTTATTTTATTTTATTTTTATGAATTTTATTAGAATTTTATCAACCCGACGAACTCCATTGTCATCCGATTGTGAAAAAATGAATAAAACAATAAAAGAAGAGTTCCTGGAAAGGAGTTGAGTTTTCGAGTGTCCTCTGATCTCCAAGTCTTTTCAAGTTTTGGCAAACATTGAGCAGAAAAACCCAAATATCTTGACAATATTGGTCATGTGTGTCTGGAATACGAAAAATGTTTCCTCATACTACTAACACCACTGATGATAACATTAACTAGACCTATACTCTCATCCCCAACAGCTAGGATATATCCTCAAAGTCCCAAATCCCCTTTGTTGTACAAGCAGTCCCCCTGATTGAACTCCTAAATTAAGTGGTAAGTTATGTCCAAAACAATGCACCGATTCTTGAGAAATTATAGCCCAAACATTTTTCGTGATAAAGCTCCCCCTAGTGTCAGAAATGTACAACTGTTCTCTCCCAAAAGCATCCAGTTTTTCTACTTGCGTATTGAATTTGAAAATCATCCATGTTCATATTGTTTTAAATGAAAAAAGCTCCCCCTGAAGAAAGTCAAATATGAACTTTTAGTTTAAAATATGATATATGCGAGATAGATCTCATCAAGTCAATTCATATGAACCAATGTTGGACTAACTACGACCAGCGTTTAGGAAGTTATTTCCTAAAACTTTTGTTTTTCATAAAAAACTGCGTAAAACATTAATAATTAAACTGCAGCTCAATGTATACCAGATAGAGCTCCTCGATTCAATCCATATGCACCAATGTTGGACCAAATCGGTTGAGAAACTATGGTTGAAAACATTTGAAGATAAAACTCCCCTTAGCGTTGGAAATATACAGTATAACCGAAACTTCCCAAAAACACTCCGTTCTTCTTTACACAGATGGTTCTTGTGTAATCGCATGAAGGATCTGCTGTAATAGCATTGGACCCAAAGTGTTTTCAGCCCCCCGCTGTGAATTAAATCTGACTTACAAAATACCTTCCTTCCCTGATTTCAATTCCTTTGTACATTGAAATCTGGTAGGGTGATTAGATTAAATTAGATTAAAGTGAGGGGCAAAACATTAATTTACCTTCTATGTTAGATCGAATTTTCAATTGACTTTCTTCTGAGTTGGTTGCTAACTGCTACTACCTGTTTTTAAGACTACCGTTGTGGGCAGTACACATAATACGTCATCGAAACATCATGGCCCGTCCTGCCTTTCCACCTCATGTTCCCTTAGACGTCTGTTCTGCCGGTTACTGCCACTGCTGTTGTCTCAATCAGTCATCAGATGTGCAACAACTCAGACCCTCCCCATTACACCTCCACAGAGTTTATACAAAACTGAGGGGCGGAATAAAGGATCTCCAGGCAAACCTTGAAAAGGCAGTTTAAGAGATCTACAGCGATCTCGTGACAGTGCCACTATAACACCTTCTTTGGCTGTAATCAACTGGGGCTGGGCGATTCTGGCTAAAATGAGAATCATTGATTCTCATCAGTGATTTGATCGGTGATCAGTGATTTATTTTTTCTATCCGAGATGAGATCACTCCCCTACAACAATTTCTTATTTACTTTATTTTGTTGCACTCAACTATCAGATAAGGGTTCAATAAAGCAAATAGAATATAGGACAGTACAAAATACATCTACAGGAACATTTTGCATGTTGCATGTTTTTGAGATAAATAACTGTAGACAAATTCTGTTTCAACTTGTCAGTACCTGACTGTAAATGTGGTTTATGTTCCAAATAAAGGTCCAAATAGGAATGTTTAGTTTCGCATATACAGTATCTCATCTCGTTTTTGGTCAACATAGTACTGGAAAGAGAGAGGGTCCATTGTAATCTTTGATGATACTGAAACAAGAGCACCATTGAGTAACAGAAAAAGGCCTGATCCCTCTTTCACTCTCCCTCGCCCTCACCTCATTGTATTGGGATCCCTCTTCCCATAGATCAGTAGTAATGTAGTTGAATCACTGATCTGTTCCTGCCTCCACCATTGCTCCACATACTAACTCAGGTGCATTTTACAATGTAAGCCAACAGACTTTCCTATGTACACTTATTTTACATTCATGGTAATCAAAATCCAAATTACTTATGTAACTAAATATGTAATGGGTCAAAGAAGGATTGCTTACATGATAGTTTTCTCTATTTTGCATAAGCGAAAAGAGCAAGAGTGGCCTTGCTGATGTGGATCAGAGTGAAAGGAATATGCTTTTAACAACATTTCATATTCTACTGGTATTTAATGAGGGGGAGATATAGCTATCGCCCAGTTTATCTACCTGCCTTCTGCTATTTTCTGATTTTTAACTGTTTGAATTGTTCTCATTTCGCATAAGAATATTCAACTTCAGCTATTTTGAGGAGGGCTGCTACTAACAATTATTAATAGATAGATAGATAGATAGATAGATAGATAGATAGATAGATACATGACTTTATTAAACCCCATGGGGAAATTAACTTGTAATAGCAATAGGTACATACAAGCATGATACAAAGACTCAGGTGCAAATTACAACAGTATAAACAATAAAAATGTCAAAGATTTATCGATTAAGCCATAGATTATTATATTATATTCTGCGATGATAACCATTATCATTTGCTTTAGAGAGTTTGTTGAGTTTACTGTCAGAAAACACAACAAATAAGGACGCAACAGAGATTCCCAGGCATGGACTGTGTACAAACAAACGAGGCTCGCTGTAAGACAAGGTTGGTTTCTCAACGTTTATAGATCAGAACGTTCCGGGGTATTTCGAGTATATTTTCTTATAAGGTGTGATACACCATTTATGTTTTATAGAGCATGCAGAGCACCTTTTTTATTAAACAAAATCAGAAATAATTTATAGCTCATGGGGGAAATTTGTTCGCTACAGGTTCTAATAAGAAACAATAAATAAAACAATATCCTGTATATATAATAATATAGGACTGGTATAGAAGTGTGAGAATACCTATTATAATAATATAATAATAAGAATAATACATTTAATTTATAACGCAGTTTACATTTGGATCAAATCTCCAGGTGCTACAAAGTAAAAGCAGATAAAAGCATCAATAAAATAATAACAATATAAAAACATGACCAAAAAGCCGCAATGTTAATTAAAAGTTATAGGTTCTGCTAAAAAGGAAAGTTCTAAGTCCTTTTTTAAATGTGTCAGTCGTCTGTGGACCCCTCAGATGGTCAGGGAGGGCATTCCACAGACGAGGGGCAGCAG
>VRLP01006124.1:0-30910 GCA_009660295.1 Lophius piscatorius | reverse complement strand
TTTGGATTATATAGGGAAACGTGGAGCTCCTATAGGATATTCTAAAGAAAAAAGAATAGCATTTGCTAAGGAAGTTTTACAGAAAGAATTTTTACCACATGTGGGTGTTAAAGAATTCTGTGAAAGTAGGAAAGCTTATTTTCTTGGTTATATAGTACAAAAATTATTAGGGGTTGCTTTGGGACGAGCAGATGAAGATGATAGGGATCATTACGGTAAAAAAAGAATGGATTTGGTTGGTCCGCTATTGGGATCTTTATTTAGAGTTTTATTTAAAAAGTTATGTACTGAAACTGCTAAACATGTGCAAAGATGTGTAGAAAACGGAAGAGATTTTAATATAGCACTTGGTCTGAAGACGGGTATTCTTACACAAGGATTTAGATATGCTCTGGCTACAGGAAATTGGGGAGACCAATCTAGAGCAATGCAAACTAAGGCTGGTGTTGCACAAGTTCTTAATAGATATAATTTTATTTCTACATTAAGTCATCTTAGAAGAGTCAATATGCCTATTGGTAAAGAAGGTAAACTATCAAAACCTAGACAACTTCATAATACACATTGGGGAATGATATGTCCCTGTGAAACACCAGAAGGTAATGCATGTGGTCTTGTTAAAAACTTGGCTTTGATGGCATATATTTCGGTAGGTTCTTCGTCTAACAACATAATAGAATTTCTTGAAGAGTTTGGATTACAATCATTAGAAGAAGTTGTTCCATCGAAAATATCAGAATTTACAAAAGTTTTTGTAAATGGTTCATGGGTAGGTGTGCATTCCCAGCCGGATGTTCTTATAAAAGGACTTAAAGAATTAAGATCTGGTTTGGAAATAGATAAAGAAATATCCATCGTCAAAGATATCAGTGAAAAGGAAATAAGAATTTTAACGGATGGTGGAAGACCATGTAGACCATTATTCGTTGTAAAAAACAATAAGCTTCTATTCCAACCATCTCATGCGAAAAAATTAGAAAGTGTAAATTATAGTTTCGATAGCTTAATGGAAGATGGAATTATTGAATATTTAGATGTTGAAGAAGAAGAAACAGCTATGATTTGTATGAATATAGATGATCTAGGAAAGAAAAATACAGAAGACCGGATTAAACATAATTATACACATTGTGAGATTCATCCAGCAATGATATTCGGAATATCTGCTTCTTTGATTCCATTTCCTGATCACAATCAATCTCCCAGAAATACATATGAATCAGGTATGGCAAAACAAGCTATTGGAATATTTGCTACTAATTTTATGAATAGAATGGATACTCTATCAAACATTTTATTTTATCCTCAAAAACCTTTGGTAACCACGAGATCAATGGAATATCTAAAAGTCAGAGAATTACCTATAGGTCAAAACGCAATAGTCGCAGTAGCATGTTATACCGGATATAATCAAGAAGATAGTATTATTATGAATCAGAGTGCAATAGATAGAGGTTTATTTAGATCCTTCTTTTATAGAACATATTCCGATCAAGAGATGACTAACAGAATAAATATGAATGAAGAATTTAAAAAACCTGAAAGATCGGAAGTTACAAGAATGCGAAATATAAATTATAGTAAATTGGATGAAGATGGTCTTATAGAACCCGGAACACGTGTAGTAGGTGATGATGTTTTGATAGGAAAAGTTGTTCCTATCTTAGATCCTGAAAATACTGATAAAGCAAACCCTATTTACATAAAAAAAGATTCCTCAACTGCTATGAGACCTGCCGAAACAGGTGTTGTAGATACTGTTGTTTTAACAAACAGAGAGGGATATAAATTTACTAAAATAAAAGTACGATCATGCAGAATACCTCAAATAGGAGATAAATTTGCCTCTAGACATGGACAGAAAGGTACCATAGGAATGACATTAAGACAAGAAGAAATGCCGTTTACTAAGGAAGGATTGATACCAGATGTGATTATGAACCCACATGCATTTCCATCAAGAATGTCCATTGGACATTTAATAGAATGTTTATTAGGAAAAGTAAGTGCTCTCAGTGGAGAAGAAGGTGATGGTACACCATTCTCAGATGTAACAGTAGATGAAATATCAGAAAAATTAAAATCCTATGGATTCCATAAAAGAGGTGTAGAAGTTATGTACAATGGAATGACTGGTAGAAAACTCCAAGCAAAAATATTTGTAGGACCTACATATTACCAGAGATTAAAGCATATGATAGAAGATAAAATCCATGCACGTGCTAAAGGTCCTGTACAAATACTTACAAGACAACCATTAGAAGGTAGAGGAAGAGACGGAGGTCTAAGATTTGGAGAGATGGAAAGAGATTGTATTATATCACATGGAGCATCATTATTTCTTAAAGAAAGATTATGTGATGTTTCAGATGCTTATAGAGTAGCGATATGTAATATATGTGGATTACTAGCTATCTCCAACCATAGTAAAGATTATTATTTCTGTAAAGGATGTAATAATACAACAAAAATAAGCATAGTAGAAGTTCCATATGCTTTTAAATTATTGTTACAAGAATTGATGGCAATGAATATAGCACCAAGAATAAGACCTGAAGAATAGAAATATTAAATTTAAAGATTATTAAAAATTAAAAGAATTATTTTAATGTAATAATATTTTTTTCTTTCCTTTGATAATAAAATTAAAAAAATAATAATATAATATTTTTCTTTTACAATTAATTTTTATTGATTTTTTATGTATGACTGTTATACACACAACGATCATGAAATTAATATTTAATTATTATTTTAAAATATAATATAAAATAAATATTATTAAAAAAATAATACCTATGAATATCATATTCTTTACGTTATCTTCTTTAAAAGCATTTTTAGATTCTTTCTGAAATCTTTTTACTTTATAACTTAGTTCATCTGCTAAACTATTTAATTTTGATACCTTTTCTCCTCTGTTGATAACACTCTCTAAACTTTTAACACATATATTTCTAGCCTTTAATAATTCCTGGGATATTTCTTCTGGTGTATATTCTGTATTATATTTATCCATGATATCCTTTAAATTATCATTATCTTTAATTTCTAAAAAATATGCTCCTACTACTTTTTCTGGTGTAACATCATCAGTGATAGCTGATAATATTTTATCATCAACATTTAATACATAATATACATAATTATCTTGTTCCTTTGTGATAATATTAGTATCATTAGATGGAACAATTTTTATAAAATCTCTTAATTCTTTTAATATTTGAGTATTACTTCTTATTTGTTCTCCTATTTTACTGTAACTAGATTCTAGTAGATATAATTTTTTATCGTTTATTTGTGAATATAAAATAGACATGGGTTATCAATGTTACTTTTTTTATTATTTGTTAAATATTTAATTAAGGTAATTTTATGTTTAAAAGAATATTATTATATCTATGGATATTTTATATTACAAGTAACTAACCAAGAATAAAATAATGATATAAGAATATAAAAATAAAATATTATCTTTATCCAATAAACATTATTCTCTTCTATAATTAATTAAATTATTATCTATAAAGTATTTCAATGCTCTTTAATTCTTGTATATTTATTTTCTATTTTTCAGAACACATGATCATTTAGAATACAAAATTTTTTAATGATACTTTTATTCGTTTTTGTTTTATATTTAAATAATTGATTTTCTTCTCTCCTCTTCTTCTTTATATAATTCTCTAACTCTTCCTGTCCATTCTATTTTATCTCCTTCTTCTAAATCTTCTCTTTTTTTAATAATAGTTTTAATACTATCCTTTCCTATATCAGGATGGTTGAGTAATAATGTTTTTAGTTCAATTATAAATAAATCTATATTTTCTGCTTCTAATATTGGTATTATTTTGTCTATGAATAGGATATTTTCTACTTCTTCTTTTTCTTCATATTTAGTAAGTAGATTGAGTATCATTGTATAATCTTTTTCTAACCCATATACACAATCTACATGAATTTTGGCTCTTTTTCTTTTTAATTGTTTTAAATAAGCTAAAGCTATTGCATTGCCTATTTCATGAATAAATGTTATAAATGTAAATTCACACATGGTTTTTCTGTAATCTGATAGAAAATCATCTAATGTTGCTATGAGCTTTGCTGTTGTATTGGAATTATACCATTCTTCTGTAAATATTTCATCTATTACAGGAGAACATGTTTTTATTACAAAAGTAGCTAATAGATTGTTACTTTTCTTTAGAATATCAACAAATAAATTTCCTAGAGATTTTATTTCTTGTTCTTGTGATTGTGGTAGAGAATTTACATATTGTGTTAATTTCAAACCACTATTTCCTATCATTATTACATATTCTTCATATCCTGGTTTGGCTTTTAATTGGTAAGAACTTATAAGATCTTTTTCCATAACCTTTATAATTTCTTTTTTGAATAATTCTACATTTTTTAACACAGTTTTCAATATTCCTTTAAATATTTTATTATGAAATACTACTGGTTCTAATTGTTGTTTTATTATTTGTAGAAGATTTATAAATCCAGTGGAAATATATCTGTTATTTTCATCCACAGTGGGTTTGTCTGTCCTAGATAGAAAATTATCGATTTCTGTATTTAATATATTTTCTATCCACACAGATAATTTATCTGATACAACCCTTAGATATTCTTCTATTAAATTATTTTCATGAGAACCTAAAATACTGTTTGAAGAAAATTCATATTTGTTTAGAGCTTCCATTTGGGTTTGATAATTTTTAGCAAATTCTAATAAAGCTAATATTTCTGTGGCATCTAACTTTTTTTCTTTCTCTACAAAAAACATTATCAAATTTTTATGAATTCTCGATAAAAGAACATTTTCTGGTAGAAATTCCAAATTTAAATATTTGTGTATAAATTTTATATCTTCAAAAACAAAATCTAACTTATCCATAAAGAATTCTTCCCCTTTCAATTTTTTAAATCTATTATCAATAAATGAAATTAAACAATGGTTCATTTTTCTTCTGAGGTTGATTATTTTTCTTTTGGTGTATATTCTATTCATTTTTAAAATCTCTTTATCATAAATATCTTTTTGTTCTTTTGTAAGAGAACTTAAAAACTTACCTTCTGTTTCCTTTGTATATTTTTTTATTTCTGCATCTATATCATCTTCTTTTTCAGTATCTTTGATATTTAAAGCTTCATTACATTTTCTTGTGATATTATCTCTTTCTTCCTCTTCCTCTACTATCTTCAAAATACTATCTAAAATATTTTTATCAAATTCAAAAGATGATACTATTGAAAGAATTGTTGAATAAAATCCTAAAGAACATTTTTCTATCAATGTTATCTTTCTTTTGATATTTATAAAAGCATTTTTATCTAAATCTTCAGAATATAACAATAATTCTAACATAAATGTATCTAAATCTTTGATTCGAAGATATCTCTGGTATATTTCATCTATCTCAGTAATTTCTTTGATCTCATTTTCAAGCTCAGATAATCGTTTTTGAAAATTAAAAACCATATTGAAATTTTTGTATGCTATTGTTAATTGTTTTATATCTTCATAATCCTTTATAATATCTAAAAACTCATCTTGAGATTTTATAATCTTTTCAACGTTATCAGTATAACTTTTGGCTGAATCTTTCATTCCTTCTAATTCATTATGACATTTGACAATAGAATTAATCCCATCTTCAACTTCCCTATGTCTTTTCTTCTCCAACTTTTCTTCTTCTTCTCTATAGATCTTTAAATAATATTCTATCGTTTCTTCTATGTCTTTATGATTTTTCAAAATCTTTGATAATTCATCTATCGCTTCTTCCATAGGGTTTATAAAACAAAGATATATTCATATATCGAATACATCCTTCTGATTAATACAATACATATTCATATCATCAATGTTTATCTTTGTAATCAATAACTATGATAAATTTTACAATAATTGAATAATATATATCCTCTCTCAAAAGTTGTAACAAAAAAATAATAATGCATAAACATTTTAATTAAAATAAAAAATTAACCATCAGTTTATTATTCTAAGAGACCTTTTTCAAACAATTCGAGATCGTCAGGATCTACAGCTTCCATCTCTTTTAATAAATCTATATCATCTTCATCTTCCATATCAGAATTTACTTGTTCTGATTCTTCTTCAATATTACCTATTAAAATACTATTGTTCCTCTTCTTAAGAAAAAATATATTTAAAATAAATAGACTATCAAGAATAAACATATAAAATAAAGATCCTAATAATGAATTTGTAAGATTTCCAAAGGGGAATATTCTTCCTATCAAAGAACCAACAAATGGAATTGCTAATGTAGCAACTATTTTTCTAATAGACCATGAGCTTTCATGTATTACAATTTCACCATGCATAAAAGAATTATCCTCAAAAAAGTAATGGGAATCTAACTTCTTTATAATCTTTGAAAGCATTTTAGTATAAATAACCACCATTATAGGAATTATATAATAATGTATTCTTCTACTAAATCCCTTAAAATCTATTATAAATATAATAGGAAGTATACCAATATTTCTATCAGGACTTCTTCTATCATATAAAAACTTTAAAAGATAAACAGGAATAGAAAAAAATCCTCCGACAATTCTTATAAAATCTAAATAATCATGAATAATATAAGTTTCTAAAAGGAGATAGTTTATATCAAAATTCATCATTGCTACACACGCTATTCCATAGAAAAATAATATCAATAAAACAATTGTTAGTAATATTGAAGTAGCAAAGGCTGATAGAAATATATTGGTAGCTTTCATGTAATATGAATATAATGTTAAATAAACATATGATTTTATTTCTATTTGATAATCATATTTACATACTGTACAATTCTTCTTGATAGTATTGTTTCTGCTGATATATTGAAGAAAACAATCCTTATGTACAAATTTTGTATCTCCTTTGCATATACAAGGTCTAATATATAATTTATCATCTGTTTGAAAACATATCCAACATGTTTTATCCATAGGGGTTTTATAATTTTTTAATGATATAACAAAATAATTCCAAAGACTCTGATTGATCATATATTACATAAACGAGAAACATTATGTTTTATTATTTATAGAAACTCTGTAAATGAAAAACTATCTTCATCTTTTGGTTTTTCATTTTTATTTATTTTTTTTGTTTTCATTGTTTCTTCTTTATTGTTAATTTCTATCTCTATTTCATTTTCTATTTCTTTTATTTCTTTTGAAATTATCTCTTCTTCCTCCTTGTATCCTTTTTCATTTATAATTTGATTTTTTATTTTTAAAAATGGTATTTCTTCACAAAAACCATCATTAATAATTCTTTTAATATATTCCTTCTGCATATTATCCATTAGGTTTTCAAATGCTTTTTTTTCGTCTTTTTCTGTAAATTCTTCTAATGCATTTAAAAAAAGATTTTCTGGAATTGTTGTTAGATTTTTATGTGACACGAAATTATATATTATATCTTTTAAATGTATTTCTGATATTTTTTTATTTTCTTCTTTTATTTCTTTGGTTTTGAATTTTAATATATCAGAAAAATTACAGATTCTATCTTTAAATTGTATTCCAAATTTATATTTGTTGATCGGTATTCCTTTAAGAAGATCTACTCTTAATCTTACGAGTGGCATAGTACCTTTTATCATTGTATTTACCTTTTTTGTCAGTATATCTTCAATGTTTTTATCATCTTCTAAAATAATATTATCGAAACATAACGGTCTTACTGTTTGTAATGGAATGGTATTACATTTAAAATCTTTTTTGTTAATTTCTATGATATATGTATATTTATCAGATATTTCACTGTCTGATAGTGATGTTCTAACAGTAGATCCATTTTGTATTATAAAGAAATTTTTATAAATATTTTGTGATGTTAAACTTTCATGTTCATGACCATAGATTACAAGATCAAACATATTATCTATAAATTCTTCAGGAATATATTCTTTCTCGCGTATTTTACTCGGTTTTGATGAAGTACTAAAATATTGAAATATTCTTTATAGTTATCAGGACGTAAATACGATATTTTACCTTCTAAGAAAGTTCTGTGAAGTCTAGCATCTTTTATATATCCCAGCATATATAAAGCTACATTTGTTTCTTCGATAGTTAGTAAAATAGGATTGATTTCTATCTTATCTAGATTTGTACATTTTCCAACGTATGTAATTAATCCAGAAGTATGAAGAATGTCTAAGGCTGAGAGTGATCCCAATCCACATGGGTCATCATGGTTACCATGTATAGCTATTATAGGCATTTTTATGTTTAGATTATCATCATGATAAGTTAATTGTGTATTAGTTTCTATTTTTATTTCTTTATCTCCTAAACAATATTTCTTCAATAAATTTATTGTTCTATTGAATGTGTATCTGGATGGTTTATTTATATGAAATAAATCACCTCCTTGTATGAGTATATCTACATTTTCTTTATCTGCAATTTTTAATATTTCTTCAAACGTGATGAAAGAATCTTCTCCCTGTATAGGATCAGATTCTTTGTACCCGAGATGATTATCAGATGTAATTAAAATTTTCATGGGGAATGCATAAATTATATATTTTTTTATTTAAAAGTAAAATACATTGCCATTTTAAAAAGAAACCCAAACCATTACGGGATTATCTAATTTATTTACGTATATTTAGAAAAAAAAACAATTATTCTGGTATTTCAAAAAATATATGAATTCTTCCAGAAAAATAAAAATTAATATATAATTATATTAATAAATAATTTATGTGAAATATAAAACAAGTATTATTGTATAAAAAATCAATGTTATAATTTAATGTGCATAGATGACTTCTTAACATTTGAAATGAATAGATTTATTTTTATTTAAATATCATTAATAGCTTATTTGATTACAGCACATGTATTTATTTTGTTTAAAGAAATAAATTAGAATGCTAAAGGAACAGAAAAAAATAATGTGAGATAAGATTAATACATATATACAACGAAACCAGTTAGTACAAGTTTAATTATAAGAATAACAAATCTGCACAAATTTATTACACCTATAATCGTTGCTAGATATAATTTAATTGCAGGTATTTGGAATGGTTCTGAAATATTTACTAAAAATTATAACTATGAGATTTTAAATCTTTTTCTCGTTAAAGAATGAGAAAACTTCGCCCGTCTTTACAGGACTTACGATCAATACCTTTCGTCACGGATTAAATCCTAAAATCACATAATAAGATTCCGGATGTATTTTCACCTTCTAAAAACTTTATTTCAAAAATTGTATCATTCAAAACATATATCAAAGTTCTCTAAATTTTAAAATTTATTGAATTTTAACCATAATAAAAAGATTATAATTGTTTAATACGAGTAATTAAAACATATTAAGTTGCGTTGAGTTAATAAAAATAAGATTTTAAGATATAAGATGATTTATGTATACATATAACAAAAAATATTTCAATAGTAAGTAATTCTTTTATTCTAAATTTGAGATGCCTTTATAAAACGCTCTGATTAAAAATCAATATGTAAATAAAATAATCTTTAATATACAATTATTTTATAAATGTAACACCATCGATTCATTTTTATTACCATAATATCTATTATATTAATTATTTTATAATAAAGGTATAATATATGAAAGAATCAGGAGGATATAAATAATAATAGAACACAACTATTTCTTTAAATATAAAAATTAAAAGTAATATAAATAAACCATCTTTTTAAAATAAATATATTTTCAAGAAAATATTTAATCAAACTTCAAACAACACTACAAGAATACTCTTTAACATAATTTCAGTGTATGGAGATATATCACATTACATCAATAGTTCATAATAATAAATTTATTTATGATGTAATAAATAATGTTATGTAAAATACAAGAAGTTTATATTATAATAGATACTTTATTTTATATTCATATATTACCGATTATAATACTTAAGATAAATGTTATTGATTTAACTAAAAATCATTCTTCTTATCTTTTAAACCATGATTTATGATAAATTAAATATTTTTATAAACACCATGATATTGAATATTTTTACATGGAATATACACAATAATATTGTTTGTATTAAAAAATTATTATCTCTAATTGAATATAATTGTGATATAATAATTATTGCATTACAAGAATTTTATTCTAATAAATTAGAACATATAGATACGTTTAAAAACAAAGGTTATAAAGTTATTTGTAAAAAATTATTTGGCATATGTACTATTATTATCTGTAAGAAAGATTTAAATATAAAAACAAAATATATAGGGCATGGTCCATTCTTTTTAGGTAACAAAGGAAGTATAATAACCAGAATAAAAATAGACGATAGAAGTTTTATCTTTATTAATAACCATCTTACATTTAGAAATGAAATTCAGAGGCAAAAAGAAATAGAAGAAACTTTAGCTATTAAAAATCATTATTTTGATGAGGAAGTAATAATATTTGCAGGAGATCTTAATTTTAGAATGAAAGAATATATTCTTGAATACGATCAAAATAAGGATGAAAGAGTATTAGGATTTGAAGAAGGAAAAATATCATTCAAACAAACATACAAATATAAAAATAATATTTTAAATAATAAAAGAATACCATCATGGTGTGATAGAGTTATTTTTCATAGTGATTGTAAAATAGATGTCTTAGAATACAATTCTAAAGAAATATACTTAAGTGATCATTTACCTGTAAATGCCAAGATAGAAATAGATTTTGATATTTACAAAGAATATTTAAAATTACCATATATTACGAGATTTGTTGCTTTAAAAACTTTTATATCCTCTGTATATTCTTTACTATATAATTATTATGGTATAATTCTTTTGGTTGTTTTTAGTATCCTTCTTTCAATTGTCTTTAAGAAAATATTAAAATAAAAATTTTAAAAAAATAATTTAAAATATTTAAAAGCATCAGATTTCAACTCATCAATTATCAGAAGACCGTCGTGAAATGGTATCATCATTTTATGTTGTGAATTACGTCCTATATTTAAACACTAACTCTACAATTTTATATTTTAAAATCATCACATAAGAGTTGGGTATTATGAAAAATTTACTATTTTATTTTAAACGACATTATATTCTTTATTTGTTTTTTCTTTCCCTATTATACTTATATGTGTTCATAGATGAGTTATTATATTGCATTCGTTTCTTAAATTCCTTTAACTAAATATTCACATGGTTATATTAGTTGCAAATTACTCAATCCTCTAGAATTTAACTTTAAGAATATAATACTCACAAATTCCTTTTAAGATATATGTTATTCTTAAATACTTTTTTATTTTTCGTCCCATAATTATTTGATAAAAAGTAACATTTAATGTAATTTCAGAATAAAAAATAATGTTAATTTTATGTCTATATATTATCTATCAGTCGAAAGTGTACTTAAGATTTAAAATAATATAAATCACATACTTTTTTTTAAAAAATATTATAACAATATAATACACTTATAGGTTACAAAATATATTAATATTATAGAGATGAAATAATATATATACAATACTATATAACTTATTATAATAAACATTAAAGCTAAAGATATTATATTATGTACATTTAAAAATATCTATGTATTCATTTAATCAATTCAAACATCATTTCATTCTCTATCGTGTTTCGCTTATATTTATTTCTAAATAGATACAAAGATGTCTATTTAATAATTTTTACCAAATAGAAAATATTATAATTTGATAGATGATGTAAATGTTTTATTATTGAAACTATACCATTAAATCTTTAAAACAATAAAAAACATAATAGTAAATGGAAATAAGAATATTCACAATCTTAATGGATTTTTTCTTTTTACATAAATAAGATCTATTGTATTAACCAATAGAATATAGATATATGTGTATAATTTGCTTTAAAACAGTTTCTTTTTTCCGTGAAAAGTAACATGTCATATTCCTCTCAAAGATTTTTTAATTTATATTTTTGTAAAATTCAATACCTAATGTTAGAATTTTTAGAAATAAGGAAACGAACGGAAAACATGAAAGGATACAAATATACGTGCACTGATAAATCCATACTAGCTAATTATATATTGAAATATTACTGGAATTATGTTATTGAATTTGTACCATTATGGATTGCGCCGAATCTTCTTACTCTTATTGGACTACTTATAATGTTAGCCACAGTTATTATTAACTTATTCTATTCTATTGATCTTGATGGTAACGTACCCACTTTCATTTTTTTGTTAAATGGAATATCTCTTTTTCTTTATTCCACATTCGATTGTATCGATGGAAAACAGGCCCGCCGAACAAAATCAAGTTCTTCATTGGGTCAGATGTTTGATCATGGCGTAGATTCATTAGTAAGCTCTTTAACTACAATACTGATAGCACAATCAACAGCGTTGGGTATTGGTATGAATAAGTTTATGTTTCTATTCTCTTTTCTTATTGGATTTTACACAGTAACAATCGATGAATATTTTACCCACAGTTTTTATTTGGGATATATCAATGGACCAACAGAAGGAATAATATTTGGATCTATTGCACAGATAATAGTATTTTTTACTGGTCCGGAACTTTTCAAATCATTCAAAGCATATACAATATGCGATTATTTTTCATTAATTCCTTATAGACTCACTAATTTAGAAATTGTTGGTATAATCTTCATATCAACTACATATATTTCCTCCACCATTTCCACTATGATGAATAAGAAAAAAGGTTCCATGTTTGATGTATTACTTCATTCTACCACACCTTTGATTCTATTCTTGTCAACCATTCTTTATTATTTTAGATTTATTGAGACTAATTACTTCTCATATATTTATATTATGATATTCATCAATTTGATGCTTAATTTCAGTCTTATGAACATTCTTATAATTTTTGCTCATCAAACAAGATCAGATGTTATCTATTACACACCAATGTTTTACATTTTTGTTTGTTCATCATTTTTAGTCCATTTTTTGACATATGAATTGAGTATTATAGTGTTGGTATTTTCTACTATCGTTTCAATATTTATATATTTTTCTGTTGTTTATGAAATAATTGATGCAGTAAGTAAACATTTGAAAATATATTGTTTTACATTAGGAATAAGAAAACAAAGCAAAAGAAAAGAATAGATAAAATATTTTTATGGAATAATAATTTCGATCGATTTACAAAATATAAAAAATAATTTCGATTTTTTTTATTTCTTGTTTTTATTTTATAAATATTATTTTCGAATTTTAGAGATCATTCATTCCTTCTTTTACCATAACATTACAAACAATTCATAAAAATATATAATAATTAATATTAATTTATTCTTAATATTCCATGGCTTACAATTATTATTTTTTTTACCATACATTTATTTTATGAATGATATTTTTTTCTTTGATAGAATTGATTTTTTTATAAAAAAAGGATGATGCCATATGTTTAGTAATATTACTTCGTCGAGAACGCTTCTTAAGAAATTAATATATCTTGAAAAAAGTTTTCTTGAAAATTACATAAGCAATGAAACACTTGAAAAATATCTCAAACATATAAGAAATAATATATTGGAACATAAAATAAATATTAAAAAAGTTGAAAGTGTTATGAATGATTATTTAGCATCCATGATAATAATTGAAAGATTAGAAACTACTATAGCTACAAATATAAAAATAGAGGAACAAGTACAATCACTGGTGGCAAAATTTATAAGTTTTTCAGAAAAAGCATCATTCAAAGCTATAAATTACATAGATGAAACAGCATTGGCAAGTCAGAATGATTCAATAAAAACAACATTAAAAATAACCCAAGCAGATGACAGCTATATATTATTTAAGAAAAGAAAAAACTTCTCATCACAAGCCGTCAATAAACTAAAAAAATGGATTATTCAGAATAAAAAAATCTGTATCCAACCAACGAGGAAAAATTACAACTATGTTTAGAAACTGGTTTAGAACCCCAAACAAATTAACAACTGGTTTATTAATGCAAGAAGAAGACTTCTTAACACGTCTTCTCCAGATAACGTCATTGATTAAAAATTTTGCTAACAAATAAAATAAAATATTTATTTTATTTCCATTTTTTATTTATAAACTAATTGACTTTATTTATTATAAGATTATTAAACTTAGTTAAAAGTATTATAACTTATTTAACCATCTTTTTTTAATATACTTGTATCATAATATATATTATCATTAACCAAGGATTCACCTGTAATAATTAAAATCAATTATTGAGTATATCGGTCAATATAACAACAACAAAGAACAATCTCGGATAAGATTTAGAATGTATTATATAGATATAAATAACATTTATAATTAAAATATATTGATTCAATTAATCTTTATCTTATATTCAATAATTGTGATTTTTTTTCATTAATGAATATTTCAAATAAAAAATCTTTAGTTTTACAGCAATCCTTATAATGACATAGCCAATTTGCATATATTACATTATACTAAAAGATATTTCCTGTCATCGATATTCATCTATATATTTCCTTATCAATTCATATTTATTCCTACCTATTGTTGTTTATATAAGTTATATTTATTTTAAAAAGATTTCTAAAATTTGCAACAAACAGATATTATTGTTATGCTGCTATTTATAATATAGACATTATTGTTCATTAGTTCATAATTGTTCTGGGTTCAGAGAATCATCATGTGATAAAAATATATTTTGAAAAAAAATGTAATGTCACAAATCTCTTTTTTTCAGGAAATGTAATATTAATAAAAAATTCATAAGAATCTTATGCCTAAGAAAAATAAAATGCTTAAAAGTAGTAATATACTTTATATTTTGCAAAAAATATTTTCAAAAAAATCAAAAAAAATTATGAAAAATTAAGAAGGTATTTTTCCATTTTTAAAAAAAATGTAGTAAAGTAGAATTGTTTATGTAATTCAAAGTGTTAGTAAAGAATATATCAGTTTAAAAAAAAAGAAAAATAATAAAACTAAAAAGTATTAATTTAAATAATATTTTATAATAGGCTAACTGCAATACCACTTTTAAAAAATGTAATTTCGAATAATGAATACAATGTACAATTGTTGTTTTATATTTTTTAATATAGCTATAATCATTTTATAAATAAAATTTGAACATAAGACCTTTTTAATAAAATTTTCAAAAAAATTATATAAAATATATTCTTATGTCGAATCTGATATGGTTAACTTAAATTGGTTTGTTTTATCTGGTTCAAAACACTCAAAATTTTTATAATTGACTACCAATCAGTATTAATATTTTGTTCTGAATGTAAAAAAAATCTTAAATTGATGTTTTTTGATAATATTATAAATATTTATGGAAATATACAAATATTCAATGTATTAAAACAACTTTTCCGGTGATAAAGGAATCAATATTTTATGGTATTAAACTATCACTCCCAACCATCATTATGAATATTTAGAATATTGCAAAAAAAGGTTTCAAAAGAAAGCAACATTTCTAATAATGATTTCAATAATATTAGGAAGATGCAATAAGGGATTAATTGTTGAAATAAAAAAAACATATTCCGTTAAAAAAATTATAATGGGATAGCATAACAAAAAACAAGGATGCGTTAAGAGAGGATATAATCAAACAAAAAAGTGTTTTTCGGTGTTTCAAGTAAAAAAATAGCTTCAAATTGAAAAAAGATAATATTTAAAATATTTAAAAAAGTACAACTATAATTTTCAATTATTAGAGAGAATAATAATATTTTAAGAATGAATTATTCAAAATTCTAACGCTCTGGAATATACGATAAAACGAGATTAATACATTCCGTAGCAAAACTCGTTAATACGGATTTAAATATGCTTTAGAAATTAAATGTCATTGGCCACAATAGATCACAGTCTCAGGAAACTTCTATAAAAAAGTTTCATTTTAAAAAAAAAGACTTATGCACACAAATCATAAAAAAAACATATGAAACCAGTTAAAAGTTTGTTTTAAAACAAAGGAAATCAATAGAGATAGAAATTTAAAAAATTATATAAAAGAATAATTTTATTTATACATAAAAAATATTCATTTTCTTCTATTATTAGAATTATTAAAAGTTAATTAATAAATTATATCTTTTCAAATAATCTATTTTACATGATTTTTTTGAAATCTAATATGTCATTTTATCTATTTTTTGTTAGAGAAAGAAAAGTTATTTAAAATTAAAAAAAAGATAGAAAAAAGTTAATAAATTATTTTTATCTTGTCAATGAAAGTAAGTTTATCTATTTTTTACCCAATTTCCTTTTAATATCGGATTCCTTCAATACTAAATTCATCTCTTCAAGACTTAATTTTTCATTATTCTGTATTTTTTTCTTAAGAATTTCAATAATTCGGATTTTTTCTTTTAATTCTTCAGTATTTTCTACCTTAACCTGCTTTTTTATTGGCTTATGTGTCTTAACTTTCTTTTCAATTCTTCCTCGTCTATTTGGCGGTATATAAACCTCTTCTTGTTCTAAATTCTTAACTTTAGGTTCTTCTAATTTTTTAAAACTGGAGTTACCTACCCAATCCACTCTTTCTAAATTTTTAAATTCTCTTTCTGCTATCTTTCTACCATAGTAATCATAAATTACTATTTTGTTATCAACTTTTAAAATATTAGTAACCGCCGTACATAAATATGTACCTGAAGGAGACCACATTATTTCAGAAACACCCAACATTTTTGTCTTGAATATAGTATCTCTTTTAGTACAATCAAATATTTCAATATTTCCCGAAAGATTATCCATCCCACAAAAACACACCATCTTCATGTTGCTGTTGTAGTATACTCTGTTCCTGAATCCAGAAGGATATTCCTCTTTTATTCTATTTTGACATATAACTATTTTACTGGGTTGATGTCCATAGCATATAACATATTTATCATCTAAAAACTGATAATCATTCACAATCTTATAATCCAAGAATCTAAATTTATTCTCATCTAAAAAATATAAATATAATTCTTTTGTTCCAAAATAATTATTATCTACGTATTCTGTTGTAAGCAGTAACATAATTTTATTTTCTTTATTATTTATTTTACATTCTAAACCTTCAATATTTTTAAATTCTTTTGTAAATACCATTTCTTTATCTTTGTAAATACTAATAGTTTTTTTCTTTTGTAAAGTAATTAATATATCGTTAAACTGATAAAATTCATTAACATTTTTCAAGGTTAAAATATTATTGTTTTCATGATAAAAAGTAAGTTCACCTTTGTATTGGGTAGATAAATATTTACCACTATAAATAAATTGTTCAACATCTTGTAATTCTTTTATGATTTTATTATTCCTAATTAAATATAATTTTTTATCGTACGTTAAAATACCAGCACTATCTTCTCCATTGATTTTCATACTTTTTATATCGTTGAATTGAAATGTTTCTCCCTTAACACCGCTTACAATATCATAAAAATATACGGAATTCTTATTTTTAATAAGCAATTTATTGTTATATCTCTCATAACCATCACTTTTTACAATCTTTTCATCATTAAATAATCCTAATATTATACCAGATTCACAGAGTACTACAACAGTATCTTCTATCATTATAAGGGGAAAATTCAAAATATTTTTTTAAAATTTTTAAATAAAATATATAGAATATGTTATAATTTGTTTAATAAAGTATTTTTTATGTTTTGTGATACTTATAGAATTGATGATAATGTTTTTTTCCTCTTTTGTTACAAACAAATAAAAATATAATTATTTTAAAAAATATTTATAAATTTAAATTCTAAAGAAAAAATAAAAAGAAAAGAGTATTTTTTTGTTTTTTATCAAAAAGAGGAAAAAACCTTCCACTCATATGTTATTATGATTTTTTGTCTACTACATTTCATAGACACAAGATGGTATATTATAAAAATTTTATTATTGTAAAATAAATTTATTTTTAAAGAAGTTTAATTAATAGCTTCTACCAAAAAGGCCATCGCTTTTGGCTTCTTTATCGCATTTTATGCATTTTTCTCCAGAATATTTTTTATTTTCTAATGGAATACACAATGATTTAGCACCCATACTCACCACTTCTCCATTTTCATCGTGTATTGTACTACTCTTTCTTATATCATCATCACAATCAGGATCTTGGCACCAAGGAACTAATAACATTTTTTTATCTTCTATCGCCGTCATAAATTCTTCCCAGCTGTTGGTTCTAGCAATCTTACTATCACGCTCTTTTTTAGCAATTTCAAACATAGACTGATGTATTTTATCTAATTCCTTACTCAGTAATTCTCCAATATTTTCTCTTTTCTCTGATCTTTTATTTTGATTAAATCTTGTGTAAAGCATAACATTTCCATTTTTCAAATCTTTTGGTCCAATTTCTAAACGTATTGGTACACCTCTTATTTCCCAATGATTAAATTTATAACCAGGTTGTACATTTAATTTAGAATCGAAATATACTCTAATGTTATTTCTCTTTAGTTCCTGTTCTATTCCATTAATATATTCGAATAATTTTTTATTTGCCTCTTCGTTATTTTTAATTCCACATGGCACTATTACTACTTGTATTTGTGAAACTCTTGGTGGCATAACCATACCTTTATCATCACCATGTACCATAACCATTACACCAATTGTACGTGTAGTTATTCCCCATGAATTTTGAAATACGTATTCATCTGTATTTTGGTCATTTACTTTGATATCAAACATTTTAGAGAAGTTTTGACCTAAAAAATGGGATGTTGCTGCTTGTACTCCTCTTCCAGATTGTGGAATAAATGCTTCAATTGTTGTTGTAAATTCTGCTCCACCAAATTTTTCATTTTCTGATTTTATTCCAGGAATCACTGGAACTGCTAACCATTCTTCATATATTGTTTTGTAGAGATTTAAAATATCAAATACCTCTTCTACAGCTTCTTCCTTTGTTAAAAATGCACTATGTCCCTCTTGCCATAAAAATTCTCGTCCTCTGATAAAAGGTAGAGTATTCTTTACCTCCCATCTTAAAACATTACACCACTGATTAAGTCTCAATGGTAAATCCCTATGACTTTTTAGCCATTTAGAGTATGATGGATACATTATGGTCTCGGATGTAGGACGTATAGCAACTGGTTCTGCTATATCTTCATCTCCACATTTTGTGATCCATGCTAATTCTGGAGCAAAGTTTTCAATATGTTTTTTCTCTTTCTCAATTGAAGACTTTGTTACCAGCATAGGAAAATAACATTCTTCTACACCTCTCGCATCTATTTCTTTTGTGAAAAATTCTTTTATTACCTTCCAAATATAATACCCATTAGGTCTCATGATATAACATCCCTTTATATCGTAATAATCTACCAGTTCAGCTTTAATGACAACCTGTTGATACCATTCTGGAAAATTTTCTTCTTTTTTCACAGACATACCGAATCTTTGTTCATCTATATTCATTTGGGTTAAAAATTAAAAATATTTTTAATATAAAAAAGAGATAATGCAGTAACAAAGAATTCCCGTTTGGTCCAATAACCGTGGGATGGTAATCAAATCCCAAGCCCGACGTGTTTAACCCCCATCCATAAGAATTTTCAAAAAAAATAATAAAAGGAAGAAGAGACGAGAAAAAGGTTGTTGAGTGGGTGAGGGTTCGATAGCGCAGCATTAATTGTGGCTTATATGACGATCCCACTACTAGACCAAGTAGTTTTTGGTTGATGTAATTGCAATCCTTGTATTGATTTGTGACTCGGCCAATACGACGTCAAAAAAAAGGTTAGGAACCTGCGAAAAGCTGGGAGGAGAACGGTGACGTGCACCATATGCAAAAACCTTAACGCTCTGGACCATAAAGTAAGATGAGATTAATGCATATCTGTAGCGAAGCTGCTTAGTAAATGTTTAGATATGTAGGAACCAGGGGCCATAAACCACGGTAGGCTGCAACTGGCCAGGGAACTTCTATAAATAAAAGTTTCATTAAAAAAAATGCATTAATAAAGAAGAATTTATTAAATTTCAGTCATACAAAAAAAATATTTTTTTGATAAAATATTTTTTCATCATAATTTTCTATTTTTAATTTATTTGTTTTTGAAAAATTTACCCCAGCGGTTTCCGCACTACTTGGTTTGGAACAACACAGAGAAGATTAGCATGGCCCCTGCGCAAGGATGACATGTATTCTTGAGAGATGCTATGACGTAGGTCATGGCTTTTAACTTAAATAAAATTTTATTACTCTTAATTTTTTAAACAAAATATTTATTCTCATCCCCTATGGCAGATAACAACGAAATAGAAAAAATAAAGGAAGAAATACCAAAATTTTCACATCTAATACCAGAAGAAGTAATAGATTATTTTCTAGAAAAGGCAGGAGTAGATACTGCTGATCCCGATGTTAAGAAAACAATAGCACTTCTTGGACAGAAATTTCTTACAGATGTAGCAGAATCTTCATTTCAATTCCATAAGTTAAATCAAAAAGCAACACAAAAAGATAAGAGATTTGCAAAAGAAAAAAGACCAACTCTTCAAATGGTTGATTTGGAAAAAGCATTGGAAGAACAAGGAATAGATATATCAAGACCTCATATTTATATGTAATACTTAAATTATATCATATTAATATACGGTGGAGATTTCTTCGTTCGCCAATGAAAAATAATAAATTATGCAAAAATAAAAGTATTTTAAACAATAATATTTTTAAATAAAACGATATACTTAAATTTTTAATTCATAATTCAATGTATTGATAATTCTTTATATTCACCAGCAAAGAATTCTCTCTTAGTAGAAAAATCTCTTGTTTCATAAAATCTTATTTTTGACGCTAAATAAGCACCTATGAGTACAGGATGATCTTTAATTTCCTCTGATATATGATTAGATTCATTAACATATGTTGGAACAGTTAAAAATTTAAAATTTTTTATCTGCTCTTTATTTCCATTAGCACTTATACTTTCTATGAATTTATTTTCTACATAAGATTTTATTCTATCATTACCTTCTATTAGAATATTTGATGATAATTTTATTTTATTCTTATGCTGATGTATTATATTTTGTACTTCATAAACTACTCTACCCAATTTACCAGATAATACTTTAGAAGCAGCTATATCCAATAATGTATCAATTATAACTTCTATTTTAAATTCTACTTCAATATCCTCTATATTTTTACCATCTAAATCTTCATTTTCTATTTCTACATAAAATATATTTTCTGTATCCAAAGCAAAAGTAGAAAGTGATGATGGTATAGAAGTTATTATTCCTTCAATCTCAGAAATATTAAGAATACCTTTTATAAAATCAATTATATATTGCTGTGGTGCATGAAATGATGTGATCAATGATAAATATTTTTTATTACGTGAAATACTTATTAAATCTGATTTCTTTTTTATATCTATTTCATTAGAAGACTGAAATATTAATTTTGCTTTATCGTTATTCAATATTTGTAAAATTAAAATATCATCCATTGGGTAAACAAAATATAAAATATTAAAAACAATTAAATTTTAAATAGAAGAGAGTTTGGTAATATTGCTTAGATATATTTTCTATGACAATTTATTGTTTTATTAAAGCAATTATTAGATGGTATAATTAAGTATATGTATTAACCATGAAATGGTATGAAGGATAAATATATCATTTTTTATTATCATCAAGTTGTTCCTATTGTTCGTAGTCTACCATTGTTCGTGAACATTGTTTTTTTAAAAAGATAAATAATTTGTATTAATTAATTTTATTATATATATAAATCAATCTCATCTTACTTTATCTTTAGATTGTTATGGTTTTTCGTATAATGCAATCCTCATTCTTTCAGTCTTAATCAGATTAGAATTTTCTTTTTGCCATAATGTTAACCAAGTTATCAATCTATCATAAATTATAATTATATTAACCAAGTGCTATGTTATTCTGGTAGTGGTGAAATCGTACAAGTCATACTAGGGCTACACTATTGAATTCTAACAAACACAATTACCTTCTTTTCTTTTTCTATTTCAACTACATTTTTTTGAAATTTTTATCTATACGGGAAAACTTTAATCCACCGGTTTAAAATCTGGTTATCACACCGCAACCATTTATCTAAGTCTAATTTAACTATTAATCAGAAAATATATATGAGAATATTTAAAAAATTTTATAAAAACAAAATATAATTTTGATGTATTATAAAAATTATCTAAACATTTTTAAGATGTCCTGTTTTCTGAGACTATTATGGTATAATCCACCGTCTTTCTGTTATCATTAAATAATTATTTTACTAATAATCTAATTTATGGTATACAATTAATGATTATTATTTCTTTGATTTTTTGTTCTTCTGTTATAATTAACTTATATTCTAAATTATTTTTAAAATATTATATTGGTTATAACCTGATATAATTAATAATCCTAGTATATTCCTTACTTATATTGATTTTATATGGCCATGAGATAACTTGTGTTTATATGAGTGCTTATAATTAAAAAAATTTTACTTGTCTTAAATATAACTTTTATTTACTTTAAATATAATTATAATGATTAATGATTTTATTTATTCTCATTTTTAAATGCCTTTCGTATTTGATACGGTTCTAAATCATATACCTTTAGAATTATTACAATATAAAATTTATATTATTCTTTATTTTTATATGAATTTATAATATATGTATACGCATTGGATATAATACTTACTATATAAGGAGAACCTTCTTTTATATTATTTTTATGTAAAAGAAATTTATATCTTTCTTCTATTTCACTTAAAGAATTATTATTTCTTATACTTAAAATTTTATATGCTTCATCTTCTGTAATAAACTTATAATTTAAATATGATTTTAATGTATTTTTAAATGCTATCACTGGAATATAAAATACTTCTTTTACAATTTGTAACATAGGCTAAAAAAAAGTTTTAAAAAAAATTATATTTCAAAACATGATGATCCACATGATATCTTTTCATTACGGAATAAGAAATCATAATCTTCATTAATTATAATATTTTCATATTTTATATTTATATTTTTAGAATCGTATAATAATTTATCAAATCTTTCTTCAAATTCTATCTGCTGGAAAATATAATGGCTTAATATATTGTTAATAGCTGAAATATCTTTATTTTTTATATGTTTTCTAAGTTCGGATTTTTCTTTAAAAAAATAAAAAAAATAAAAGAAGAAATTAGAATTACATTCTACAGTTATTCTTTCTTTAAATAATATTTGTTTATTATTTATTATATAATTATCATTTAAAATATTTCTTTTATTCTTCCTTATTATATAATTATAATTTAAAACATCTTCTTTATCCTTTTTTATTAAATAAGAATTTTCTTTTAAAATATCTTCATTACTCTTTTTTATTATACAATTATCATTTAAAATAACCTCTTTACTCTTTTTTATCATAGATGAGTTTTCTTCATTTTTACACGAATAATAATGTTCTTCATTTTCATTTATATTATTTTTACACAAATAATAACATTCTTCATTTATTATTAATTTTAACAATTCTTGAGCCATAAAACATATCTGTCTATCATCCACACCCAATAAATATATTATATCTATATTTCCAACAATAATTTTTGTTACAACCATAATTTTCAATCTTTCCAGAGTATTACTTCTCATATATATTTTAATGAAAATATTTATATCATATTTAAATACCGTATACAATATTCTATTATCTTCATGTTCATTATAATCATTATATAACATTTGTATAATATTATAATACATACATATATCTTTTCTTGTAGAAATATACAATATAATATCTTTTTTATATTTTTTATAAATTTCAAAATAAGAAAAGATTCTTCAATGTTTTCTTCGTATAACGAAATTAATTTAAATGTTATACAAATAAGATGATTATTCGTAAATAAAGATAAGCAATCTTTAAGTATTTTAAAATATTCTATATTTTTGTTTAAACATATATATATTTTTATATATTTATAGAAATTATAATATATATAATAATCATTATATCTTTGATTTATATTTTTGTAATTTAAAAGATATTTATGTGCTGACATGGTTAAAATTTTTTTTAAAAATATAATAATTCTTTAATGGATTAAATATCTTATGTTTCAATTTTATATATGATAGTTATACCATATAATATTGAAATATATAGAACCTCTTGTATGTAGATGATGCTCATCCCTCATCCTTAAATAGAGAGTTTTATTTAAAAATTTATTATATTAAATTATATTTTATTTAAAATATAATCTTATAGATATTGTAAAAGATAGTGTTATTTCTTAAAAAATATTTGTATTAACATTTCTTTTTTTTGTCTTAAATAGATGATAAAAAGATATAATAAAATAATAACACTGTAATATAACAATACTATAATTAAATAATATAATTAAATAAGATTTTTATCTTTTATTTTAATAATGGTTTCTAAGTCTTATGCATTGATTTCGAAGGACATCATTTGTCTTCTTAATATAAAATAGTAATATCGTAATATGATAATATTATAATAACAATATAATAATATAATATGAAGGTTAAAAAGTTTCGTATTAAATAAAGATGTAAAGGTTTATTTTTCATATCAAGATCACTTTTTTTATTTCAATCATTATATATTTGATTATGAACAATTATTAAATATATTATTTTAAAATAAGCAAATGAAATATTAATTAATATTTTCAAAATAAATTAAATGTTTAATAAAATTATAATTTTATTTTATTATATTCTTTTAATCATTTATCTTCCAATTAACATATTTATTTATCTGATTTGTTAATTTAATATATAATAATATATATTTTTTATGAGATATCTGACATTTCGTATTTCTAATAACATTTAGTATCTTTAATATTTAAAAATATGTATAAGATATTATAAAATATCTTAAACTAAACAATCAGATAAATAAATATATTGTTTTTTATTTATTTAAACAAATTATAAAAACTTTAAAAAAAATAAAAAAATACTATGCAACCCATATGGTACTTTCCACCGCAGATAATATACCATCTAGCAGATTAGAAAATTCATTACACATATTAACAAAAAAATTTATAAAATTTATTTCCGATTCTCTTCCTAAGGCCACTGATACTAGAGCTGCAGCAGAATGTTTGGGAGTAAGTAAAAGAAGAATTTATGATATAACAAATGCATTGGAAGGTATTGGGTATATTAAAAAACATTCTGTAAATATGGTGTCATGGATAGGTGGTGATATAAAAAATTATATTGATGATGATAGTGATAAAGAAAAATTAAGTTGTACGTCGTTGGAGGAAAATATGATTGATGAGGAAATAGAAAAATTAAATCAGGAAATTGAAGATATTTCGTCTAATGAAATATATTTGAAAAATGGTTATGTTACGTATAAAAATATTTTGGATTCTGATTTGTTGAAGGAAAAACTCATATTCGCAGTAAAGGCGCCAGCAGATATTGTTTTAGAATCGAAATTGGATGGAAATTTGCCGTCTTTGGAATTATCAACACAAGAGGGTAGGATAGAGGTATTCTTTGTATCAGATGATAATTTACCATCTTAAAATAAAATAATTATTCTTTAATTTTTTATTTATCAATTTTATAATATTTTAATATTAAATTATTAATTAACTGGTTAGTCTGAGGTGTTATCTCTGTGTATTATTTTTATTTAATGATATTTCAATATTAATTTTTATAACTTTAAAAGAAGGAGAAAGGAAATGAACATAAAAAATATTACTTAAAGAAAAACAATGTGTCTTTTTATAAATAAAAAATATTAACTTTTAATTTTATAATTACATTTTAAATAATATTTTTAATTATCATTTTATACCTTTTTACAATAAAATATATTTTTATTATAATTTTTATTACAATTCTTGGAACGAAATACAGTATTTAAAATACACATTAAATAAAATATATTTTTAAATACCTATCAAATAAACAATATAATTAAATACTTACCATTTTCTTAATTTTATTATTCTACCCTTATGTCTAACGATGCTATGAAAAAACAATATTTATACAACAAAGAAAAACTAGATATTTTAAAAAATTCATCTCTTTTCAGTAATGTTACAGCAATACTTATTATGTATTTTAAACACCGTGGTTTAAAAGGATATATGATAAATAGTGTGATAGAATTTATAATGATATCTTTTATATTTTGGATAGCTAGACCTAAATTTGAAAATAGAGTGTTATTAGACCCAGGTTTAAAATTAGAAGGTTCTTTTTTTAGAATATACTTTGATTGGTTGTATATTCATTGGTTTGTGAAAATATTCGCTATAATTTCACAAAGAGGATATTATCTTTATGTTTTAACAATAGTTTCTATTGTATATGAAATCAAAAAAGTAAAGGAGAGGATGGGTGGAAAGAAGGTAGATTAAATGTGTTATAAAATTAATTACATTATATTATATACTTTATTATTTATTTGTAATATATTATATTTTTATGAGTAAAAAAGAATCCTAGAAAATTGTTATATTTAAATTTTAATTGTGTTTAATGAAATATAATTTATTATCTGATATATCAATATAATAATATATTCCTTTATAATATAAAAGTATTTGAAAAACTCATTAAATGTTATAATTGGTTAAATAAAGTATTATTGTTTTTGTTATACTTACATTAAATATTCATTCATTCATTTCCTTTTATTAAAAAGATATCCTTAAATTTTTTATTATATACCATTAAATTTCTATTATGATCCTGGTCTTTAATTATTTTATTTAAGCATAACTTACAACAATAAGATTTATTTTAAGAATGTTAAATAAATAAATTATCTTTTAAAATTATTATATTTTAACATTTAAAGAGTATAATTATAATCTTTATGAGAAAAGAAAATACATTATAAATATATTAATTGATATATCTATAATATTTAAAATATAAATATGTAGCAATATATTATCATATAAAATAAATATTCATATCATTATAATAAATCATTTGTTGAAGTTATAGTTATTCCTATATACTAAATAATATTACTAATATCACTCCAATTTTAATTAAAGCATTATAATAGATTGTGATCCACAATAATCTGAAACTCTTGATTTCTTAAAAAATGTAATATACTTACATTAATTGGTCTGATTACATATATGTATTAATTTTATCTTACATTATTCTTTAGGTCTATTAATTTCTTTTATGAGATAAATAATTTTTATTATTATTCTGTGCAATTGGCTATCACCACAACACATTAGATTTATTAATTAAAAACAATTAATAGAAATTCAATAAGATTTAAAATATTAAAATCAATAAAAAATTAACATCAGAAAGTTTATTTAAATATCAGTTAAGATAAATAAATCATACAGCCATTTAAGATCATAACATCACCTTCAAAAATATAAATGTTCACAAAATATTATAATGAAGTGTTAATGTCTTAAAATATTTATCTTAATCACGATCATCAAACTTCTTTCTTTCTTACGTTCTCTACGAACAAATAAAAAGAGTTTTAGAATATCCATCTACCTTTTACAAAGATACTCTAACTTCACTGCCAGCAATGAAGTATAGCAATTATTAATTGCTGTAAATTTAATTAATTATTTTTTTATTGGTATTTATTTTTAATACATAAAAAACTAGAATGTAATATTAAATATAAAATTAATATTTAATTAACCATATCTAACATCAAGAACAATAAACCAAATAACCAATAAATAAACATTTTATTAGTTAAAAAATAAGATTTTAAAAACATTATTAACCCTTATGGTAAAAGCAACAAAAGGATTATTTCTCAAAACAGAACCCAGTGTTAAAGAAGTTATTTTAAAAATAAATGAACAAGAGAATTTTATAATAGAAGATATGACAGATGAAGTATTATTTATAAAAGATATACCAATAGAACCAATAAGACAGAAAGTAGAATTAATTACATCGTTTACAGCAGTAAAGAAGTAAAATAAAATGTAAAAAGAATATAATGATATTATATCAATCATAAAATAAATTTAAAGGAAATGAATTTATGTTTGTAGATATATATTTTATTTTATAAAAATAAAATATAATACGGGTAATCTAAACGAGAAAGAAATTAATAATAAAAGTTTTTTAAAATCATATGTATTTTTTATTCAGAGAATATAATTTAAAAAAGTAATCTTTTTTTAATAAATAAAATTTAATTTAAAAATTATATTTTCTGAATAATTTGTTAAACATAAAGAATACAGGTTGTATATTTTTTGTTATACAATTCATATTTTGTAATTACCTGTAATTATGCATTTTACTCTTTATTATTTATTTTTGTTTTACCCATATGGAAGAAACAATTAAAGAAATTGAAACCATAGATGGAGTAAGAATGACATGGAATGTCATACCTAATAAAAAAACAAAGATTGATGATTTTATTGTACCTGTTGCATGTTTATATACACCATTACAAGGAGAACCTACTTTGTTGGATTATGAGCCTGTATTCTGTACGTCTTGTAGAGCTATTTTGAATCCATTTTCTGAAATAAATTATGAAAAAAGAGATTGGACATGTCCATTATGTTCAAAAAGAAATATGTTACCAAATCATTATAGAGAAATATCATCAGATGATTTACCACCTGAATTGATAAGTGATAATACAACAGTAGAATATATTCTTACGAAAGAAGCTAATTTTCCTCCTGTGTTTGTGTTTTTAATAGATATTTGTACATTCGATGAAGAAAGACATAAATTATTGATGGAGAGTGTAAAGGTAACATTTGATAATTTGCCGGATGATTCTCTTGTGATGTTGGTTACATTTGGAACAAATATAGAACTTTATGATTTTGATTCAGAAGTTAAAAGTACATATTTATTTTCAGGTGGTGTATCTTATCAGAAAAATATTTATGAGAAAATTACTGGGAAGAAAGAAACGAAAGATCATCTTTTATTAGGAAAATTCATAAAAAAGAAATCTTTAGTCAAAGAATATTTTACTAGGACAATAGAAGCTTTGAAACAAGATTTATTTCCAATAGCAGATGGTAAACGTCCAATTCGATGTTCAGGTTCTGCAATATCTTTTGGTGTTTCAATGGCTGAAAATATGTTTTCCGATACGGCGGTGAAATTTTTCTTATTTACTGAAGGCCCATGTACTTTCGGACCAGGAACTATTGCTTCTTTGTCTTTAAAAGATGTTATTAGGAGTGGAGATGATATATTAAAAGGAAGATCTATATATACTAAACCAGCACAAGAATTTTATAATGGATTGGCTAAAAGAATGAGTGAAAATGGATATTCAATAGATATTATTTGCGCCACATTATACGATGTAGGATTATTTGAGATGAAAGCCTTAACAGATCAAACTGGTGGAATAATAATTATGGCTCAGGATTTTGATTCAAATGTTCTTTTATCTTCCTGTAGAAAAAATGTTGAAGGTTATATATTTGATAATGAAGAACAAAAAGTATTAAATCAATGTTTTAATGCTAAATTTATGATTAAGACTAGCCCCGGTTTAAAATGGAAAGGTGTAATAGGTCAAGGCTCTTCAACAAAGCAAGGATGGAAATTACCATCAATTTACAAAAATCATAATTTAGCAATACTGTTTGAAACAGAAGAGACTAATATGGAAAACTGCTTTGTTCAAATTATAACACAATATCAAAGAAGTGATAGAAAGATAATAAATAGAGTTACAACATTTTCTAGATTATTAGGAGCCCCGGGTGATAACAATATCATTGATGGATTTGATCAAGAAGCTGCCTGTGTTTTACAAAGTAGAATTTTTACTTTCAAAGCCTATTTAGACGAGGATATGGATTTAATAAGAAGAATAGATAGATCATTAATTAAGTTTGTTAGAAAATATGGTAAAAGAACTATGGATGATGAAATAGACCTACCTGACACTATGTCACTTTTCGCCAAATTTATGTATTTTTTCAGAAGATCAACACTTGTGCAAACACAAGCAAATTCACTAGATGAAACAATCTATTTTAGAAATCTATTAATTAGAGAAAGAGTTACTGAAGCCATGACTATGATTGTGCCAACGCTTTTATCTTTCCATTATCAAGGTGATATTCAACCAGTGGAAATGGATTCTAAATCATTAGAACCAGATGTTATATTGCTTTTAGATAGTTTTCATAATGTATTGATATGGAGAGGTGAACATATTAATGAATGGATGAAAGAAGAAATACATTTAAAAGAAGAATATGCATATTTGAAAGAATGTATTGATACGGCTGAAAAAAGAGCAAATGAGATTGTTGAAGAAAGATTACCCACACCACCATATGTTATTACAGAAAGACATGGATCACAAGAAAGAACTTTGCTTTCAAAAGTTAATCCTAGTTTGAAAGGAGATGTTGTGGTAACTGATGATATCGATTATGATACATTCTATAAATGCATGTGCAAAATAGTTCATGATAATTAAAAATTAAAATAGTGAAAATATTTATTTTAATTAAATTTTAATATTCTTTATTTCTTACAGAGAAAAGCATCTTCTCAAATTAACCAAAATAAAATGTGATTATGTTAGAAGATATTTATTTCAATTTAATTTTACAAAGAAAAATATTATAAACCGTAATTACCACAAACTACAAGAATTTTATAATAAAAAAATTTATAATAAAATCCATTAATAATGATTGATTATATTATACATTATATTTATATGTAATAATATATAGTTGTTTAGGGGCTCCTAAACTTTAAGGTCTACCGAATTTTTTTGGTAGACCTTAAAGTTTAGAAAAGCAAAATAAATTTTTTTTTACCCTAACATGGCTTTTTTAATAAC
>VRLP01006123.1:0-30911 GCA_009660295.1 Lophius piscatorius | reverse complement strand
TGTTACCACGTGTGAGTAATCTGTTACCACGTGTGAGTAATCTGTTACCACGTGTGAGTAATCTGTTACCACGTGTGAGTAATCTGTTACCACGTGTGAGTAATCTGTTACTATGTTTGAGTAATCTGTTACCATGTTTGAGTAATCTGTTACTATGTTTGAGTAATCTGTTACCAAATCTGTCGACAACTCCAACAAATTCTCTGAGTATCCCCAAAATACTCTGTAGCCGCTCCTTCCCTGCGCCTTCCACTTCAGCGTCTCAGTTCAGCCCACTGATCCCCTCATATCCGGATCCCTCGAGTGGACATTAAAGAACCTCTTGAAACTGAGCCCCCGGCTTCACCTGAAGCAAGATCAAAGGAATCGAAGGATCAAAGGCAGCAGTAGCCACATTGTGATGTCGCTACTCTAAAGGGCTTATTATTTTTATTTTATCTCATTTTCCTCGTTAAAATGTAATCACCTCCAGGATATACCAAAACCCACCTCTCGGTAAAAAGTCATGCAAATCCATCCAGAAGTTATCCTGCTCACAAACAAACAAACAAACAAACAAACAGACAAACAGACAAACAGACAAACAAACAAACAGACAATAACAAACAGACAAATGGAGAAAAACACAGAAGTATAAACATAAACCTTCTCGCTGAAGGTTAATAAGTAGCAGCAATATAAATAGGAGTCGTAAAAAAAGAAAAAGAAAAAAAGGTGCGATATAAACAGAAGAGGAAAAATGCGATATACGAAAACTATAAACAAGAGGAGGAATAAAAAAACAAATAGAGAGAATTTTTATGTTTATATTGCACGGATATAAAGAAAGTCTATTATCTGTCTGAAAACAACGACGGCTCTCAGTTCGATTATTTATCTACGTATCGAACGCTCACAAATCTATTTCTTCATCTTAGACCCGATCGGACTAAAATGACGAAGGAGCGTTGGAGTTAGTCATGTGATCACCCGATTATCTTCAAGATAGTTCCTAAAGTCGTCAATGGAGATTATTAGATCCACGAAAAAGTCCGGTATATGATGTAATCGTCGTTTGGATCCATGAAATGACTCAAAAACTATTTCAGGGATCATTTTCAAAAAATTACATCCACTTAGACGTTAGTGTGAGGAAGAACTGGAGTGTTTTTGGGAAAGTTCGTTGAATGTTTCTGAGCTTTATCCCCCAAATCAGGCCATGACTTCTCAACCGTTGTACAAATGATTCGACGTCTGGAGGTCTGTGTGTTATATGTTGTGATTTATTCCAGTAGTTCAGATTTTACTCACTAGGGGGAGCTTCTCTTTTTTTTAACGGGAAATACTGTTTAACTCAAAATGCGCTTCATGGATCATTTTCAAATTTCATACCTATATAGACCTGAGTGCGAGGAAACACTGGAGTGATTTTAGGAAAAGTTGGTTTCATAGTTTTGACACTAGGGGGGGATCTTTATCGCCAAGAGACATGGGCCATAAATTCTGAAGCATTAGTCCAATTTAGTCCAAATCTGGTGCCTTTGATTCGAGTCAAGGAGATCTACCGTGTAATGTTTGTATTTTACTCTAGTAGTTCATATCTTACTCGTTAGGGGGCGCTCTTTTTTACGAAACACACTGTTTTCCAGACATAACTCAATAATGATTTCATGGATCATTTTCAAATTTTATACCTGAATAGCCCTTAATGTGAGGAAGAACTGGAGTGATTTGGGTAAAAGACGTTAGTAGAGTTTTGACACTAGGGGGAGCTGTAACCTCAAAGGTTTTGGGGCCATAAATTCTCAAGCATTGGTCCAATTTTGTCCAGAGTTGGTTCATATTATTCGCCGCGAGGAGATCTATCTCGTCAATATCACATTTTACTCTAAAAGTTCACATTCTACTCACTAGGGGGAGCCTTTTTAACGAAAATCCCTGTTTTCCAGACATACCTCAATAACTTCCATGGATCATTTTTTGAAACTTTCCGTTATAAGTCTCTGTGTTTGTGACTGATACTGTTATTATGATTTTGTCACACGGAAACATCTTGACGGGGTTCGGTGAAACCCGGTGGGAGGGTTGAAAATGTGACATGGAAGACTGGATCCGGATAAAGAGGCAGTGCTGGTCGTTAAATTCATTTTCTTTAACACTGTGAGGCTCTTCAACATTTCCTTCTATCACCATATACCGCCGCATGATTTGATGAGACTCGATAGACGGGCTGCTCACGCAGCGAGGAAGACCCCGCGACAGTCAGAGGAGTGGGGTGAAGATATTTTTTCTACTCTTAGAATCTTGTAAGTTTGTGCTTTTTTGGCCATTTCTGACAGCTTTCTATAAAATTGGGTTGAAGGGTGGTTAATGTGCAAGAAGTCATTATAATTTTGGAGGTGTGTGTTAGAAAAAACTGCCATTATTAAGTTGCATCCATCCATCCGGTTCCATCTGAGGTCCATCTCCGGCTTTTTTGGGGTTTGGGTTTTTCTTTGGATCTTATCTCTGCGGAATGTGTCTGACTTTCTGTTTTGGAACTTTACTCATTAGCTGTTCCATTATTTGGACGTTTAATCCACGAACGTTAATCTCTGGGTCCTGGACTTTATCCTAAACATAGCAGCTTCTTCCTTTTCAACCAACGTAGCATAAAAGCCTAACCTCACATCTCAACTCCAGAGTTGATCCCGAACAGAGAAATGGTGGCCGCGTTGGTCCGAATCCAGCTATTACCCATGTCCCGTTCGGTTCTCCACATCGTGTCAACTCAACTGTGTTTATACCGCGGCGTTAACTGGTGTCGCTCTCACACGGAGAAGGTCCGGAACCTTCTCAGACGCAGCATAAGTGCTCCGCGGATTCATTCTCACGGATTCATTCTATCTATTCTCAGAAACGGGGGGTCCGTGTTTGTTTTTAACGCACAAACAGAACGCAACCAGTAAAGCTTTTAAAATGTCACCAGTCCTCCGGAAAGTCCGCAAAGTCTTGTCATGCGAAATAAGAGCCGAGGCGCCGCCTCGGTCCCTTTGAGCTCGTCACAACAACATTTGTTCTGTTGACTTATTCATCTCCTTTTCTAGAAAGGTGCAGAACGTGGTGCCGACCGTACATTGACTACCGCGCCGACCCCTTAAACAACCTGAGAACCTTCTTGGTGTTGATGCCAAACAAACAAACAAACAAACAAACAAACACCTGAGGAAGCTGCTCGGACTGGGGGGGCCGATCCTTCATCAGTTAATCCGGATCCAGGCTGATGGTTCTTCCGAGGAGCAGAGAAACCATACGGTTGTCGCCGGTCCATTTCTTGCAGAGTGTTTACCCTGCAGCGGCGCCCCCGGGAGGCTTTAGGACCCCGCTCCCGCTTCAATCACTACATATGAGCCATTAGGGACTAATGCTTGCACTCTGCCCCCCCCCCAACCATAGAGGTACTTTCCACTGTTTCTCACTCCATTTAAGGCGTCTAAAAATAAAGCCCACTGATGGACCGTGGGGGACAGCAGGTAGGTGATATTTCATGCCTCACTGTTTCCTGCAACACAAATCAAAGGAATCTCATCAGCCTAGGTTATTTATTTATTTATTTCCCCCCCGCTAATTTATTGGATTTGGAGTGTTTAAAATGCTTCACGCTTTCAGAAAGTCATTTATTTTCAGCCGCGAAATGTCCCAACCGAGCCGGTACCTGTCTAAAACCTCTTTAGCATCCGAAAATAAGGGACCTGTGATATAAAAATATAAAAAAATATTGCGGTGTATTTGTTGATTACCCTCATTAACCCTCTCTAAGTCAGACTCAACGCCGACAAACACACTAATACTGTTAATTGAATCCAGTTCTTCGTCTATTTATTCCACTTCTGTTCCGTCAGGCATAATTTTTTTTTATCTGCCGCTCATTTGCAACAGCAGAGCAGGTCATGTGATCAGGGTGTAGGTGGCAGATCCTTTAAGTCTGGGTGTCGGGAGGTGGGGGCCTTCGTGGATCGGACCCATAATATTTCAGGGAACCGTAAAAATAGAGAGAGAAAAAAAAATACGGGTCAAATGTCACGAAGAATCTGCCGATATGGGCAGACGAAGAAGCGGAACAATAACACATATAAACAGGTAAGACCAAAAACCCATAGAACATCTATCCCACCCCCACCTCCTCCACCCACCCCTCCCTCCGCCGACCTGCGTCTCCTCCAGCAGCTCCTCCGGATCCGCCGTCTCCGCCTGAAGTAATTTCCCCTTTCATCTTCAGAAACGTGAGGCCCGGTTTGTGTCGGGTCGGTTCCCCTCGCTCCGGGAGAGAAAGAAAAGCCCTTTTCATTAATGAGAATAATTTGCCGGTAAAATCTGACCTTTTTACGAACGCCTTTCAAAAGGTCGGCGTATTAGCTGTGAATCATTTGACGGCGGTCACCTCCAGACGCCGGGTCGGCTGATGAAAATGAAATCACTTAATTGGCTTTTGTTCGGCTAAAAAACTGTTTGAAGAATATTTTCTGTCGGATTATTAAAGTCAAGGTTGTGGGTTTTTGATAACGCGGCGGCGCGGCCTTCGTGTCGGAGTCCTTGGTGAGTGAAAGGAGGACGCCATCAGTCTGGATCTTTGAGACGTCACAAATATTAAATGATGAGCGAATCCTTTAATTTATGGGCGGAGGTGGTTCTGGTTTCCTCCACCTCCTGGTCTGGATGTCCTTGACTCCAGTGATTAACCTCTGAATCCAATCCTGGATGGATGGATGCAGTGAACCAGTCCAGGTTCATACAGTGAATCAGTCCAGGTTTATACAGTGAAACAGTCCAGGTTCATTCAGTGAAACAGTCCAGGTTCATTCAGTGAAACAGTCCAGGTTCATACAGTGAATCAGTCCAGGTTCATTCAGTGAATCAGTCCAGGTTCATACAGTGAAACAGTCCAGGTTCATTCAGTGAAACAGTCCAGGTTCATACAGTGAATCAGTCCAGGTTCATTCAGAGAATCAGTCCAGGTTCATACAGTGAATCAGTCCAGGTTCATTCAGAGAATCAGTTCAGGTTCATACAGTGAAACAGTCCAGGTTCATACAGTGAATCAGTCCAGGTTTATTCAGAGAATCAGTTCAGGTTCATACAGTGAAAAAGTTCAGGTTTATTCAGTGAAATAGTCCTGGTGACAATGATGTCATAGATTAAAAAATTCAAAGGTGTCTATGCAGCAGAGTTTAGGTTTGTTGTAAAACCATTTACGTCGGAGGATCCGATGAAGGTTGTTGTTGGTCAGTGATTCGATCCCTTCTTTAGGGGCGGGGTCAGGAGCTTCCAGAACTCTGAGGGTTCTGGATGTGAAAATGACGACAGAGCTCCTTTATACTTTTCTCTATTTTTCTCTAGCTTTGAGTGGATGTGTTTTATATTTTCATGTTTTATTCCACGTTTCGCGGTAGAGTTCTGTCTTCCCTGACGCCTCTCGGTTTCTCTGAAGCATTATTCGTCGCTGACCTTGAGCTGATGGGCGTGTTGTCTCAAACCATTATCTGTGATCACGTCGTGTTTGTTGGCCGCTGTCAGTTTTAATCAGAGGTGTCTGGTCGTGGATCAGGTGCAGGAGGAAGCGGTTGTTTATGACTCTGAGTGGCGTCTGTGAGTTACAGCTCCCGTCTCAAACGTATGAAATATGACTGGGACGCGGCGACAACGCCGCTTTTTTTTTGTTTTTTTTCCCTCGGCAGGAGTCAGACTCTTCCTGGTTGATAGAAAGTCTTGTGATACTAAAGCTGCTGCTCATTATTCTTCAGGGGGAGATGTCAGACCCTGCAGACGTGAGCGAGGCTTAATTCCACCGCCAGATCAGGAGAAGTTGACATTAATATCACGCGTCTCTATAAGTACATGAAGGCGAGTCGTATGACCCATCCCTCAGATTCTTCATCTCTATATGGAGAAGTTTGGCTCATAAACGAAAACAAATATTCTTTTGTTTTGTTTCTTTAGCTTTTTTGCTTCCCCCCGCCCTCCAAAACCCCCCATAATCCTTTGCTCCATCTGCTTCCTGGTGTTTGTGATGTGTCGCTATAGTTTGATCTTTGTTTTGTGAATATTTAAATCTGAATCTCTCTGAGGGGGTTTCTCTCTCTCCTCCTCTCTATGAACATGTGGATCAGAGCCTCACAGATCAGTGTCAGCCATCAGACTCTGGCGCTGATCTGGATCATCATCCAGATACAGAATGGTTCAAAATGATTTCAAAGCATTATGGGATACAAGACTTATAACTTTGATCATGCCGACAATGCTTAGACAAATACGACATGGAGGCTTCATGAAAAGATCTGGAACGTTCAAGATGTGGGTGTTTGCATTGTTTCTTCTGTAGCAGGAATCCTCAAGAAGTCATGAGCAGATCCTGATCAAATGTCTTGTAGGGGTAGAGTAGAACCCAGGGAACCAACTATCAGGCTCTGATTGTAATCAGGATCATCATCTTAATCCAGAATGCTGATAAAGGATTGTGTATTGGAGGGCAGGAAGCAATTACAATATTTATGAGTCCAACTTCATAGATTCTGCCGACAAAGCTTAGAGAAAAGTGACATTATCATCGGATCTAGCCCACATCAAAGTCTGAAGTGGATCAAATTAAAATCCAGATGTGTTGATGAAGGGAAATTTCCTCCTATTAGTAAATAAATAATAATGAAATAAGATTAAACTGGAGCTGACTCAGTCAGGACTCAAATGTCTTCAAAAATGACTGACGCAGATCCTGGAGATAACCGCCATTAGTGAAATATTCTACAGTAACTATCCAACTAATGGTGTGTTCCCATTGACCGACAGTAAGACGTGGACGACTCATGATCTTCCAACGCCACGTGGGTCCAGGTCCAGAACACAATCTAGACCTGATGTACAGATGTCTTTGTGGGGGGGGTTCATGACCCTGATCCAGAGACATTCACACAGATTTCATGTTTCTGTAAAAGGTAGACCGGAAAATGGATCTGGATCCAAAACTAGGAATAAGGGCGATTTTTCTTCATTTGCTAGGACCCCATTGGATCCACGCCTTAATGGCGGCGAGTTCCAGGATTTTTACGGCGTCCGTCGGCGGACGTTCCGTCTTTAAGTGCGGTTTGTTCCCTGGGTGTGAACTGGAACTGATTGCTCCTCATTAACTCAGATTTAAGCGTAATTAATAGATGTTGTCCCGGTCTGCAGAGGAGCGTCTGGTTGAGGTGTTCCCTGTAGGAGGTGTTTGATTGACAGGCAGGTCACTATTTGGAGGGCTAATCATATGCAGACACATTATCTGCGTGTCAAACGAGCTCATTATGGAGGCGTCGGCTCCACTTAAGTTCTGCAGGTAATTAAAGCGAGATGAGTGTCGAAGGGCTGCAGAGTGTCGCAGCAAGAAGGAGCTTCTGGAGGAGCTTCAGGCGTCTGGAGACCCTGGATTAGATCCAGAAGTCGCCGGGGAGACTGCAGAAGAGAAGGAGTTATTGTTTGGAGTTATTAGAGCGTCACATTGCGCTCAGAAGACGAGAATAGAATGTCATCGTTGGGTCCCCGGCATTTAGAAACTACGGGATGCTAACTTGCATGTGTGGAGAAATTAGCATAATTAGCATATTCACATGACAACACGTCAGCAGCTGTTTGTGGACTTTGAATGACACCGAAAAGTTCACGGGGAAAGATTCTGATAAAGTTTGACTCGATTTTCAGGTCATTTATATGCTTAAGACTTAAAAAAAAATTTTAAGGGTCGCCACGGCGGATCGTGTCGTTCCGCATATTGATCTGGAATAGGCCATTCCTGACCCAACCCTCCCATTTATCCGGGCTTGGGTGCGGCACCAGATGCGGCTGGGTGGGCTGGTAGTACTTAGGACCTCGCCTAAGGGTCCGCACTTGATTTCTGCCACGCCCTCTTTTTTGACCGGGATTCAAACCCCAGTCTCCTGGACCAAAGTCAGGGGGGTAACCCACCGAGCTGTCCAGCTGCCGTGCTTAATACTTAATGATGTCATCATGTCTGACCTGGAAGGAAGTCCCTTCGTCCTGCCATGATGATCATCATCATCACTAGTAAGGACCACGAGGAAGAGTAGGGTCCTTAAATGTGCAGCTAATGGGAATCCTAATAAAACAATAAAACTATTGTCCATGTCAAACACTCGATTTAAAACCATCTAAATAGACGAATATGCTAATTATTGCTAATTACTGTAAATGTCCAAGATATGAAAGTTGGTTTCCAGCAGTTTCTAAATACTCAACAACAAAATGACTTTATTGATCATGGGGGGAAATTTGTTTTGTTACAGATACATTTTAAATAATAAAATGTGTCGATCATCCGCATAGAAAAGAGTCGGTTTGAAACGGGCAACTTTTAGGTTCAAAATAACGATTGAAGTACGGCGGGACCAAAAGAGGGGTTATGTATATCAGCGCGGTGCTGGCGGCCGATGTGACGTCTTCCTTACGTGTTGAATATTACTTTTGAAGTGAAAACATTTATATTAACTTAACTTTAAGTTAAGTTATATTACTTAACTTAACTGCTTCTCTTCTGTCGTGAGCTGCACACAGGACATGTCGGCCCAAAGTTTGGTACCTTCGATGTCGTCTCAGAGGTCGAACACGTCAAAGCCACCGTTACGCCTCTACTGCGTTTGAACTGGAAAAGAGGGGCGGGACAAGGCTTGTATGAAATGGATTATAATTACTGTTATAATTGAGGGACAAATGCTTCATCCTGGAGTTTGAGATATCTTGAGATCAATGAAAGTTTTGCAAAATCTTAAAAGTTTGTAAGAAGATGTTGACTAGATTGTGTCGCCTCTTGTTGCCAAATTAGGTAATTTGTGGCTTTTGCAGATCGTTTTTCTTAATTTCATGCGTTCGTTTCTCTTAATGTCTTGTGGCTTTTGCAGATCGTTTTTCCTTAAGGTTTTGTGTTGTGGCTTTTGCAGATCGTTTTTCTTAATTTGATGCGTTGTGGCTTTTGCGGCTCGTTTCTCTTAATGTCTTGTGGCTTTTGCAGATCGTTTTCTAATGTGTTGTGTTATGGCTCATTCAAATCATTTTTCTTAATGCGTTGGGGCTTTTGCAGATCGTTTTTCTTACATGCGTTGTGGCTTTTGCAGCGTGCTCACTTTAATTGTATCCCCAGACCACCAGGTAAAAGCCCGGCGACTGTATTTTTGCTTCTTCACACCCGTCTGTGTTGGATCACATCTCGTCTAGACAGGCGACCCTTTAGCCTCAATCCAAATGTTGAAAAGTGAGTATCTGCTGCTAATGACTGGACTGAACGCGGACAGAGGACTTCCTGTTGAGACTCTTCAAGCTGTGATCCAGAACCGCCTCAGATGTTTGGCTCATCGGGTCCCGTGCGTCCCGCTGGTATCCGACGGGTTCTGCGGGTCCGGCTGAGCCGCCCTGACATTTAATTCACTGCTGCGCTTCAGAGGGAAAAGAAGGTATTTGGAGTAGAAGGAAAATCAAAGGAGAGATTCTGCTGCGAGGTTTTAACGAGCAACTGTTTTACTTTGACAAATGACTGGAGATGTTTTCTCCTGCATGTGTGCCGAGATAAAATTAGATCCGAGGTGGGCGAAGCTACGCGCCCTCTCGGAATTGATGTCGATGGATTCATGACGTCTCCCGGGCAAATTTCTTCTCGTAGACCGGAGGAGAAGAAACCGACCCTTCAGTCAACTTTAGCGGGTCACGTGACCCGAGCGAGCTTCGGATCTGGACTGTTCATATTCCCACACGAGCCAAAAAAATCTCCTGTGAATCAATTGGAACATAATTCAACCGTCAGGAAGATCGTTTTTATATGCACTATAAAAAAAAAACAACACGGCGGTTTGTAGCGAGAAAAGAAATTCTTACTTTGCCTGAATCCCTTCATACGAAACAGAAAAATTATTTTTACAGTAAGAATGGAAAAGAGTTAAGAACCCGAGGTGAAAAGAAAAGATCGTGTGAGTCCTGAAAGTTCTGCAAACTTATAAATGAATTCACGGAGGTGATGTTAAAAACTGTTTTTATTACTTTATAATCAGAACATTAGGATAGTTGTTAACGTTAGCCCCCAGTTAGCTTCGAGTACTTTCTATCTCCAGAGGGGGGCGGAGCAACATCAGTATTTGTGAGTCAGTATTTTTGGTTTTTTTAACTAGTCAGTTGCACATAGGGTTCTGGTCAAAGGTTCTGGTCAAAGGTTCTGGTCAAAGGTCCTGGTTCTAGCCAGAGCAAAGAAGAAAATCTCCCCACAAACAGTTTCATGGCTCAAAATCAGAAATAAAGACATTTTTAAAACTAAGTCCTTCAAAAATCCGGTCCTTATCTACAACCCAGAAAATCCTCAACTCAACAACTTGAGGTCCAAACGGTCCAGATGGCCGGGAAAGGTTCGGGAGTCTTAGAGCCTCACAGCACCGCTCCTAGTTGGCGGTTTTAGCTCGTAGGATAAAGAAGCTGTGCATCAATCAGAAAAATGCTGCTCCAGAACCAGAACTGGACGCTTCAAGTCAGAGGGTCTTGAAGTGAACTCTGGTGGTGGCGGCTGATGACTCCGCTGAGGTGGAATAACTAGATTTAAAGTTTCACCTTCACGTCAGTGGATCCTCCTCTGTGATCTCCGTGGATCATCGTTACAGAGCAGGAGGGGAGTCCGAGTCCGACAGCGCCGTGAACTGATGATGTCGGGTGTTGCTGAGGAAGAACAGGAAGGTCTTCATCCTCTGCATCTTTCTTCCCGCGGTCCTGTCCATTAAACTGGAAGGACAAAAACTAACGGAGCAACAGAGAAGGTTGAAAAAAATATGGCGGGAGGTAAAAATAACTTCAAAAATAAATATAATAAAGAGGTAGATGATGAACCAAAGTCAGAACCGGCGGGAGAAACACTAAAAAGTTCTTGTCCTTCAGAACCATGGACCGCTTATGTCACCAATCAACCACAGAAAAACAGAGTCGGGGCGTATACAGGTGAAAAACGACATTTAAAAGTAGCGGCATAAAAGTAGAAGGTCTTTGGATGATTGTAAAAGGCACGAAAGAAAAAGGTATAAAAACAATTAAAAAATAAGCTTTATAAGAGTATGAAAGAAAAAAAAGGTCTAGTAATGGTTTTTTTTTAAAAATGAAATAAAAAGGTATTAGTGGAAAGGCAATATTTTAAATGACAGTTATGTAAGAGTTTTTTATAAATCCGTTGAAAAGAAGCTTTATAAAAGTAATAGGTTCAGTAAAGTTAAAAACAATATGAAAGAAAAAGGTACTAGTACAAGACCCGTCTTAAATTGTATTTGTATAAAAGTCAAAAAGGATAAAAGTTAAAAAGAAAACATTAAAGAGTAGCATTATTAGAGTATAAAAGTAATAGGTCTAGTAAAGTTAAAAACAATATGAAAGAAAAAGGTTAAAGTGAGTCAAAGAATCTAATTTCCTCTGAATGAAAAACAAAACACAGTTTTTTTAAATCAATTCGGTCGTCAGAGGAGAGAGAGGGTATTCCTCAGGTTGGACAGGAGCTTTGAAGACCCGCCCCTCAGGCCACACCCCCAAATAAACCAGAGGATTGGGGCGTCCTCTGAGGTGATACCTGTCACTCAACAAAGATCCTAAAAGACAAACAGGAGGTCTCACTCTCAATTTAGTCTCACGTGTCTCAATACACAAACTGGCCGTAACGATATTATTATAATTGTACTCTTTTTTTTGTTTATATTTATTTTATCTGTGATTATTCAGGTCCTAATAAAAAAACATATTTAGTTGACTTAATCACCTGTTCGCTGTAAAAAAAACCCCACTGTAAATAAAACCTGACCAAAAGCTCCTGTCGGAGTGGTGATACATCTCGGGGGTCTTCAGGAAGGTTTTTTCACTCTAGTTTTGTTCATCCTGCATGTTTGTTTGTTTTTTTGTAAGATTTCATTTTTACTGCGACGTTGAATAATTCATGAATTCCCGTAGCTTCTTCCTCTAACATCTAAACTTTTAGAATAACACAGAAAGTTTCGTCGCTCTAGGAACATAAGATAAATGTTAGAATCCCAGCCTTTAACCTTGACTTGTGTTTTTGTGGACATCTGGTTTCTGCCGTCTCTGGGGGGGGCCTACCCCCCACCCTCCACCACCAACTCCACCCCCACCAGCACCACAACCTTTTCCATGTGCTTATCAACAAGCGTTTAGCGGTTTGCCAGCCGCCTGCTGCCCGTTGACTGCTGCCCGACAGAGGGGGCTTCAGGCAGGTGCTGGACTCTGACATCCAGACCCCCATTGTCCTCGACCGCTAATCCCTCTATTGTGGGCGATTAGCAATATCCTGGTGGCTCGGCTCTGTTCGGGCCGAGGAGGCCGTGTGGGCTGGGAATGGTGCCACCAATGAACACGGACAAAGCGGCGTCACAAACAACGCTGTCTGATTCCATTACGCTGACGCGTCAGCGCCTCAGTGCGGGGGGCCGGGGGTGGGGTGTCAGTCTGATGGTCCATTTCGTGGTCAGCTCTTTGTCGGTGGCACGCCAGAACGAGCCACATTTTTATCAGCGCCGACCTCAGGGTCCCGGTGAGGCTCCTCAATCGGAGTGGCAGCTGGAGAGCAGGGTGACGGCGGGTGGGGGGGGGGCGGGGTTGGGGTGGGGCTACAGTCTGAGAAGCTGATATTGACAGAAGCAGCCCGGAGCGGATTGGACCGAACGAGGGAATGAGCGGCGGTTATTTGTCCGCTCAGCGACGGAGTCGATTCTGCCTGTTTTCAGCTTTTCAACGGTTTCCTGATTCATTATTCATTATTCAGTACCGCTAACCGGACCTCGACCCCCAAACTCTCCATCAAAGAGTCCGTTTCTTGGCGGACAGTCGAAGCGATCATATATTTTCTCTCTAGCTGGAAACATTCCTGACGTTTCACTAAAAATACCCGTTTGTACCTGCTGATTATTCCATATTTCCATAAAAACATCAAAGGCGACATCAAAGGCATTTGAAGCATCATCAATAGATTTTCTCAAAAAAAACGGTTTTGGTTGCGAAGTTGTGCCGGTATAATTATTTGAAGTGGTTTTCAAAAGTTGCATGGCCAGAAATTTTGTCTGAAATCTCCGTTTTTGTTCTTTAGATGGAATTTTCTCTTGATTCTTTCGTGACCCCAGAAGGTCGGGGGTCATCGTTTTCACACAGGAACCCAAAAAACTGTTTCACGGATCATTTTCAAAACTTAATACCAACGCAGATCTGAGTTTGAGGGAGAACTGGATTGATGTTTAATGTTTCCCACCAGCCCAGTTTTACCGTCAGAAGTTTTCAGGCCCTCGTTTCTCAACCGTTGGTCCAATTTAGTCCAAATTTTTCTCAAATGAATCGAATCAAGGAGATCCTTCGTGTAAGTGTCATATTTAACGCTAACAGTTTGTATTTTACTCACTAGATGGAGCTCTTTTACAAAAAAACACACTCTCTTTCACATTCAATCAGGGGGATTGCTTGTACAACGCAGAGGAATAGGGGCTTTCCAGGGATATACTCCTACTGTCGGTGGTGTCGACAGCGTAGTCCTACCTGTGTCCGTTGAAGACGACAGTAGTTGTAGTTTACTCTCAGTTTGATGGAAAAAATATGTGTTTTTTCCTACGTGACCAACCCAACGTCTCCGAAAGAACTTTAAAATAATTGAAATACATTCTTGGCGGAAGAATTTTCCCGATATCCGTTTCTGTGGCCTCAGTCGAAGTTGTCTCCAACTGTTTTGTCCAGTGACGCAAGAAAACAGGCCAACGTCTGATTAATTATTCCTAATTTACGCTAAAATTGACCCTATATTGATATGATGTCGTGATTCTCCGACTTTACTTTTACCGGATTTGACAACGTTTTTAAGAACATCAAGGAATCTGCGGGGAGATATCAGGTTCTGAGGTTTGTGGCTCACGATCAACTCCTTTGAAGTGGTCTAGTTCTAGTTCTGGTTCTAGTTTTAGTTCTAGTTCTAGTTCTAGTTCTGGTTCTGGTTCTAGTTCTAGTTCTAGTTCTAGTTTTAGTTCTGGTTCTGGCTCTAGTTCTGATTCTAGTTCTGGTTCCAGCTCTGGTTCTAGCTCTAGTTGTAGTTCTAGCTCTGGTTCTAGTTTTAGTTCTGGTTCTAGTTCTGGTTCTGGTTCTAGTTCTTGTTCTAGTTCTAGTTCTATTTTTAATTCTGGTTCTAGCTCTAGTTCTAGTTTTAGTTCTAGTTCTAGTTCTAGTTCTATTTCTGGTTCTAGTTCTGGTTCTAGTTCTGGTTTTTAGCTCTGGTTCTAGCTCTAGTTCTGGTTCTGGTTCTAGTTCTAGTTGTGGTTCTGGTTCTGGTTCTGGGTCTAGTTCTAGTTCTGGTTCTGGTTCTGGTTCTAGTTCTAGTTCTGGTTCTGGTTCTAGAGACCAGTTTTCTTTTGCTTAAACAGACTTTCCAACAGAAATATTCTGTTTATTCACTTTTTATTTTTGAATTGTGGTTTTGGTCCCAAACTCTGGATAACCTTAACCGGATCTGGATCTGGTTCTTTTAAGTCTTTTTGTTGGAGCCGGTCGCCGATCGAGTTTCTGGCTGCACAAATATTTCCAGTGTTTCAGTAGAAATATTTGTGTTTTTTAGCTGAATATTGTCGTGATATCTTGTTTTCTGAAAACCGTCTGACGCCTCATTAATGATTTATGACTTTCAGCTAGACGTCGTCCCGAAGTCTCCACAGAAAAAAATGGGAACTGGTCCCAGTTGAGGAGAACTCTCTCCGCTTCTTTCATTTCTTTAAAAACACCAGCTTCCATCTTTATCCGTCCTTCCTCTTCCTCTTATCCGGGGTCGGCAAGCTAAGAAGGGATTTTCCGATCCCCCCCCCTCCCCAGCAACACTCTCCAGCTCTTCCAGTTTGTATCTGAAAATTCTTCCAATGTCTCAGAAATGTCTCAGAACCCACAGAAGTCTGGGTTGTCGGGTTTGGTTTTTTTGTGGCTGGATGAAAAGCCGGAAGTTTTCATCTTCCTCGGACGAACGTTGTTTCTGATATCCGTTTAAATTGTCTGATTTCAAACAGGAAATTAAGACACAAATTCTAAATGAGGTTACCTCTAATATCTCTGGATCTGGATGAAAAGTACCGGGAGTTTCTGGCTGGTCAAGAGTCCCCGCCCCCCCCCAGCGGATTAACAGTGGCTCACATGAATGTCAATCAGAACACGGGCCAATAACCCGATGGACCTCGGCACCTGAGCCCAACATTTGCGATGCAGCAGGAAACGGCGCAGGGACTAAAAGCAGCGCCATGAAATATTCATGTCCCCCATATAATTCCGTGATATTCCACAGCGATACAAGTGGAAGGAAAGTTATTCACCCGGCGTAGTTTATCAGGTTCATTGTAAAAAGTTTACGATTCATCCACTGGGGGAAGTTTAAACGTCTCTTTTGCTGAAGGCTGCATATTCTAAACGGTCCCACTGCCTGAGTTACGTCCGTCCTCCGAGACGGGAGGATGTCTGTAAATCCCGGAGCGTCTCCAGGAGCAAGTGGCTGGATCCGGAGCTCCGAACCTCCCGACCTCCCGACCTCCTGACCTCCTGACCTCCTGACCTCCTGACGCGATCCGCCTCCATGTGACGGTTTCGCTCCGAAAGCTGCGCTGTTGTTGTTTCGCTTTTTATTTGATTCTTCTTGACCTTTTTTTCTCTTATTTTTATTTGATTTTATCTCATGTTAGTTGATTTGTTTGAACTTCTAATCTTTTTTTTTTATATCTCTGGTGATAACTCAACCAATTTTCTCTTTTATTCTCCGTATTTTTCTGTTTTGTTCCTATTTTTATTTTATTCCATGTCAAGTTTCTTAAACTCTTTAATCTACTTTTGTTTTATCTCACTCTTTCATCTTTAATCTTTCTGGAGGTCGGCGAGGAGCAGCTCCTCTCAGGATGAGGTCACCGGAAGACGACCTCACCTGGACCAGGTGGAGTCCACAGAGAGGATGGGAACTCCTCCTCCTCCTCCTGTTCCTCCTCCTCTTCCTCCAGTCCGTCTGTTTGTTTGTCGGGTTCTGACTCGGCGGCAGGAGGAGGAGCTCCGTCCTCCTGCCTCCTGTTTCTCTTTGCCGTGAAGGCCGCGGGCTTAGCGCTGGATAATCCTCCTTTGGGTTTATTCTACTTCCTGTCAGTTCCTTCCTGCCGGCGCTCCGCTCTGAGCTTTGACGGTTCTGAAGGTTCACCTGCAGGATTCTGCTGAAGTGGGTTGGTTGTCGCTGCCTTTCGGCTCCAGGAGAAAAAAACGCCTGCGTCTGTGTTTGTTCTGCAGAACGACTCGTCGGAACGTTTCTAACGTCGATGAAGTAAAAAACTCTGCGACCCAAACGGCCGGGTTCATGTTAGCAGGGTTCTACGAGACGTCGGGAGGGTCAACGGAAAAAACACTGGAGGTGGGATCTAGAACTCACTGCTGAAAAAATAAGGTTTTACTAATCCTCAAAGAACCTGATTCTGACCCTGACCCAGAGTTGACCCTGACCAGGTTCTGACCCAGGCCCGGATTCTGACCCAAAACCTGATTTTGACCCTGACCCTGTTTCTGACCCTGACCAGGATTCTGACCCTGACCCCAATTCTGACCCAGGCCCTGATTCTGACCCTGTCCCTCATCCTGACCCTTCTAGGGTAAGGATCCTAGGGTAAGCTAATGCTATATGCTAACGTCAAGGTCTAACTATTGGGTCACGGAGGTTCTGTTGAACACGATCCATTGTGGTCCATAATGGATGAGGGGTCAAGGGTCAGGCTTACGAACGTACACACTCAACAGACATAACCATCCCTATCCCCAGCAACACTCTCCAGCTCATCCTGGGGGATCCTGAGGCGTTCCAGGACCAGATGAGTTCTATAATCCTTGCAGCAGGTTCTGGTTCCACCTCGTTGTTTCCCCCCAGTTCTCCAAACAGAAGCGTCCCGATCAAACGCACCCAGCCGTTATAGTTTCTAAAAGACTAACGATACATATCAGCATGATAATTAAATAACACATTTCCTCCCGGCTGTTGGTTCGGCTGAGAGAAAGTTCCCGAGAAGGAATTTGCCGGAATCCACCGGGAAATCAAAAGTTCTGGAGGAGGCGGAAAAACTGTTTGGAGGAATCGACTCCTCCGTGATTCCTGAACTTCAATCGTTGTATCATCGTGTGCAAGTGGAACATTCGCCATGAAAGGAACTTTAACCCTTTCATTAAAACTATATATATATATTTATTTATATATTTCTTTGGTGTTTTTATTAGTTTAATATCTTAGACACTATGAATTTTCCATAAAACTCAGAACTCAGCATTTTTTCAAACAGAATAAAAATCGGCTGAAGGAAAATATTTCATGGAAATTAGTGAATTTTAATTGGATTGTTTTTAGAAAAGTTTTTACACTTTTTATACTTTATTGGGTTCCGTTCAGAAAAAAACCCAATCCTACTTATCTATTACCCCTTTTCCACCGAGCTGGTTCCAGGGCTAGTTCGGAGCCAGTGCCTTACCTTAGCACCAGTTCTTTGCTTATCGACTGTTTTAGCACCAGCTCCTGGCTCTTAAAACCGGTGCCAGACAAGCACCAACTCTCTGCTCGGTCTAGAGCCAAGAACCGATAACGTCAGGGGCCTTGGGGGCGGAGTTATTCTGGCCAACAAGACCGGAACTTGCAAAGGCTTGCAAAACCCGGAACAGCACCTTTATGGAGACGATGATGCCCCTTTTCCACCAAAAAGAACCCGTCGCTAGTTCGGTGCTGGTGCTAGTGCCAGTTCTTAGTTGGTTCGACTCCCGCACCTCCTAAGAACCTCTTTGCTATTCTTTTGGAAAGGGGCCAAGTCAGAGCCACTCCATAATGAACCAACTAAGAACTGGCACTAGCACCAGCACCGAACTAGCGACGGGTTCCTTTTGGTGGAAAAGGGGTATTAGGACTTTCTCAATAACCATGATTGATGCCTCCTTCTCAGTGGCCCCCCTTGACATTGGGTGTTCACCAAGGCTCCGACCATGGCCCCCTACTCTTCACGTGTCTCTCTTTGACTTGAAGAAGGTTCGTCATCTCCAACAGACTGGGATTATAGTTCTGGGCTTGGATGGTTCTGGATGAAGTGGTCTTCGAGGGTCTTCTCTCATTTTGATCCCGATTGTTTTGACCCTTTTGTGAGGAAGATGTTTTCTATTCCGGCTAGAATTTCTCTTCAGTTTTTGGCAGGAGAATCCGTCTTATTATCGGCGGTTTGGGTTGGAGTGAACTTGACCTCGCGTCTCTTCAGGTCTGATCGGGGATTTAATGAGGTGTTCCAGTTGGGTCAGGTCCAAACCAGCGGAGAGTCCAGGTCAAGTTCACTTCAACATCGTCCTCACAAACTTATTCCTAAAAAGGATATCTGTAATAAGAGATTAAGACAAAAACCTCCTTTTTTCTCCAGGAGTAATTTCACGCTAAAAACACGAATCTGTACGGAAACATTTCCAACCAGCCAACAGACGGTTCTTCAGAACCACCAGGACCAAAATCATTCTAAGTACAAAAAAAACGGTGGATTTTTTTGGGGGACAAATTTGCAGACGTTACATTTAGTGTCATTTTCGGGGAAATTATAGATATAGAGATATTAGAGCTATTTTCATCACATTTTTGAAATAAACTTTTCTTTAGAATCCGATATTTTTTATGGATGTCAGGATGAAGAATGTTCAACAACTCAAGGACTTAATTTATGACATTATTCAGCTAAAAAACATGTTTTATCCATCCATCCATCCATCCATCCATCCATCCATCCATCCATCCATCCATCCATCTATCTATCTATCTATCTATCTATCTATCTATCCATCCATCCATCCATCCATCCATCCATCCATCCATCCATCCATCCATCCATCCATCCATCCATCCATCCATCCATCCATGCATGCATCCATCCATCCATCCATCCATCCATCCATCCATCCATCTATCTATCTATCTATCTATCTATCATCCATCCATCCATCCATCCATCCATCCATCCATGCATGCATCCATCCATCCATCCATCCATCCTCTCTCTATCCATTTAACTATCTATCTATCTATCTATCTATCCATCCACCCATCCATCCATCCATCCATGCATCCATCCATCCATCCATCCATCCATCTATCCATCCATCCATCCATCCATCCTCTCTCTATCCATTTAACTATCTATCTATCTATCTATCTATCTTTCCATCCATCCATCCATCCATCCATCCATCTATCATCCATCCATCCATCCATCCATCCATCTATCTATCTATCTATATATCCTCTCTCTATCCATTTATCTATCTCTCTCTCTCTCTCACTCTCTCACTCTCGCTCTCACTCTCTCTCTCTCTTTCTCACTCTCTCTCTCACTCTCGCTCTCACTCTCTCTCTCTATCTATCTATCTATCTATCATCCATCCATCCATCCATCTATCATCCATCCATCCATCCATCCATCCATCAATCTATCTATCTATATATCCTCTCTCTATCCATTTATCTATCTATCTATCTCTCTCTCTCTCTCTCTCTCTCTCTCTCTCTCTCTCTCTCTCTCTCTCTCTCTCTCCCTCCCTCCATCTATTGTCTCGTTAATACACTCACCAATCATCCAGAGACTTTATTCTTTTGTAATATCTGTTGAATAATCACTAAAACAGATATTTTTTTGGTGAAATGTCAGGACGGATTCCCGCCAGAGGAGAAAAAACTCGGCGTCTCTTCCCCTGCGAACATTTACAGCCAAAAACTGGTTATTCATTTCAGAGCTAGGGACGGTGTCCAGCTGAAAGCAATGAATTATCATGAAACGTAAACAGCTGAGGACTTTTCAGAACCAACATTTGGCCAGAACTCTCATATTTCTATTAACATTTGTTTGTGACTAAATGTTGGGGCAATTTCCATCCAGGAAAACTGCAACTACTGGCAACTTCAACTGAGACCAGAACAAAAACAGCTGAAACCCTGTTATGTTTATAAGAACTTTGCCCAAAAACAGGTCATTCTAAGAAGTAGGCCGTCAACCGTTGACCACTTCAGACAAGAATGGAGTCTTTGAAAGCTTCGGGACAATTTTCCGACGAGAAATTCTTGTTTTTTTCTGCAGACTTTACAACAATTGTCGGCTAAATCTCTGCCAAACGAGCAAGAGAAAACTATAATGACCGCTTCAACAGAGGTAATTGTCCACCATTGATTCCTGGACGATTTAGCCGCGAGAATCTCTATTTTTTTTATCAAGTCTTTGGAATAATATCCAGGTAAAACAAACAAAAACAGGCGTTTGTTGTGAAATGTCAAAAACAATCCATAGAAATTTATCGGAACAATTTCTGGCCACGAGATGATAGAAGATCTCTTCAAACAAAAACCAGCAACGGTTGATTTATCAAGACTTTAGGGCAATTTTGCTACACAGAAATTTGTTTTCATTTAGACTTTTAGGTAAAAAAACTGTTTTTTTTTAAAAATATCAGGACAATCAGTGACTAGACATCGCAGAACTATCCATAACAACATTTAACCCAAACAATGAGGTTGTCGTGGAGATGTTGGGACGGTGATGCAGCCGTATTTTGCGATAACTAGCCAAGCTAGAGGGAAAACAATTCATTGCTTCTTAAACGGAGACCAAAAGCTGGAACCTGGAGGTGTTTGTGGAAACTTTGGACAAACTTACAGCCATGTTTGGTGACACGGAAACCCTCTTCTTACCAAACCGGGTCTGATAGAATCTGAACCTCACAGGACCGGAGCTCAGCCTCGGTCTGGACCTGAACATTCCGGTTCTCTGCAGACATTTCTCCCCTCTGTTTGGTTCCAGTCTTCTCTGATGGCGGTTTGATCCGGCTGGACGCCGCGCCTCTTTTGTTGTGAGGTGAACAAAACGTCTCCGCTCTGCAGTCGAATCCAGCTGAGTGAATGGCGGCGACCTCGCTCTCTATTGTCGGGCGGGGAGCAGGAGCCGGGGTGAGGCAGGAGCGAGAGTCAGCTGTCAGATTGATTTACTCCCCCACTAACTGTGTAAGTGGTTGGAGGGAGAGAAGAGGAGGAGGAAGTCAAACAATAACCTGTCAGACTCCTGGAATCACCTCTCACTCTCACAAGGGCCAGCAAATATCCCATAAATATGCTTCAACCTCTTCAGGACCGACATCATCAGGAGATCCGGTCCACGAGAACCACCTTCCACTGAGATCCACGGTCCTCACAAACAAACAAACAAACAAACAAACAAACCAACAAGCAAACGCAGGAGCTGTTCATTACATCCTCTGAATCAAAAGAACCATTTTTCATTTTCAGCATCTGACGCTGAGATGGAGTCCGATCACAGCAGCCGACAGACGGTAATTACTCCACACATCGTGGTTCCACGCCGCCACCGACACACCGATAAGTAAAGGTGGTGTTTGTCGGCTTCACGGAGGAAAGCGTTTCCCTGAATCCACAGTGATTTACCGTGATTATGTTTGTTATTTCACAGCAGGAAAGTTCGTATTCAAGCTCAGTCCTGACAAAAAAAACAGCTGTTTGCCTGTTTCAGACGACACACGATGATCTTGTTGGTTCACAGATTGAACACAAATATGGTGGCGAGGAGAATCCAGAAGGTTCCTGGTACGACGTGGGACAACGACAGCGAAAGGCTGCGATACCACGACCAATCAGTGTTTCGGTGAAGTTATACCGAAACAGAGTCATGTGAGAGCGTTGTCGGCAGGAGCACAGAGGGTTTCTGTAGGGGGTTGACCCACCCCCTGATTAATGTCACATGACTTGACGTGAATGAATAGTCGGGGTAAAAATACTTCAATTTAAACACAGACTTCGCTCCTGTAACCCTGTAACCATCAACACTATGAGAATATGCAAACGAATCAGGCAACAGTTGGGAGGGACTCCACCCAACATGCTAGCCTCTGGTTACAACCATCGATGAAAGTCTTTCGACCACCCTGACCGGCTCTGTGAGATCTGTGTCGGTGCTCCTCGCTCCACTTTCTCTTCTTAAAGCTAAGGACTGGCATAAAAGCCATCTCTCTTTCATAACGTTAGCTTAGCATGAGTCCTTTAAAGCCTACAGAGGAGGCGGGTTCTCCTAGAAAGGAGAAACTGAACACTGAAATGAATGTTTATTATTAACCATTATTTACCGTTAGCTTTGAATAGCATGTAAGGCAGCTAGCCATAATGGCAATAAAATGCTAACAAATAATAAAATTGTTTATCTTCCATGTGACCTTCTACAGTTTAACAGAATAAATGAATTAGCGGGTTCCCTCTTTCATTCCAGGACTTCATTACCCAGAAGTCACTCTGTTAAGCCAGCAGTCACGCCTTCCTCGCTGCCCCCCCTTCACGTGACTTTTTGGTGGCGTGCCCCATGTATCAGCTCGTTCTATCGCTTAAGTGGAGGGAGGGATGGATGGAGAGAGGGAGGAGGTTCTAGAGGGAGGTGGTGGAATGAAATTCAGGGATGTGAATATAGAGGAGGAGGGGAGGAGGAGAAGAAGTGAATGAGTGGTGAAGACTGAGATGAGGGGGAACGGGAGGTTGACGCCAAAACAAAAAGGGAGGGAGAGTGATGCATTCTGGGGGCGGTGAGTTATGATCCAGCGCCGAGCTCATCCAATGAATTAACAAATCAGTGGAGTCGCCCTGCGGTCACATGACTCCTGATTAGCGTCTCTGAACACTTTCATAGTTTGCATTCAAATGGTCGGTGTTCTGATCCGACTGCAGATCAGGAGGGAAATTATGCTTAAAGAGAGAGAGGGAGAGAGAGATGGAAAGATAGAGAGAGAGGAGGAGAGAGAGAGAGAGAGAGCGAGAGAGAGATGGAAAGATAGAGAGACAGGAAGAGAGAGAGAGAGGGAGGGACAGATAGAGGGAAAGATAGAGAGAGAGAAGGAGCGGGAGAGGGAAAGATAGAGGGAGAGAGCGAGAGGGAGGGAGAGGGAGAGATAGAGAGATGAGGAGAGAGAGAGGGAAAGATAGAGAGAGATGAGGAGAAGGAGAGAGAGATGGAAAGAGAGAGGAATAGAGAGAGAGCAAGAGGGAGGGAGGGAGAGATAGAGGGAAAGATAGAGAGAGAAGGAGCAGGAGAGGGAAGATAGAGAGAGAGAGAGCGAGAGGGAGGGAGAAGGAGAGGGAAAGATAGAGAGAGATGAGGAGAGAGCGAGAGAAATAGAGAGGGAAACAGAGAGAGAAAATGCCTCCAGAAAAAAGAAGACACTCCCTGTGGGATGTAATTAGTATGGACAAGTTTAGCATCGACAGCGTTAGCTTAGCTTTCGTCTAATCCTCCAGGAGATCCGGAGTAAAAGTTCAAAGGTTGTTTGCGTGCTTGTGAAGTTTCATGAGTTGTCCGGTACCAACGAAGAAGGAGGGAAGAATTTCACGAAGGCTCACATTCTTACTCTACTAGTTAGTGATGTCGTTATTTTACTCCTATACCTCTTTTTTATGTTTCTAGTTTCTGGCGTTCTGATGGAAAAGAATGATGACATAAATTAAATAAGTTTGACCGGATTATTGACATGGTTGTCTAAATATCTGCAATTTAATTCAACGCAAATTAGGTTATAGATTGTACCTGCTAGTTAGTATGATTTGGTTTTTAGGTCCTAGTTTGCCTTGTGCTCCCTATTTTGTACATAGTCTTAACGATATATGGCATTTGTAAACGTCACCATGATAGGATATGTGTTCATCACTATAGTTAGAATTGTAGTTGTCACCACATTCTGATTTTATTGCCACCGTGTGAGGAGTTGTCGTTATCACCATAGGAAGAATTGTAGTTGTCAACATCCGAGGAGTTATAGTTGTCACAATATAAGGAGCCGTAGTTGTCACCATAGGAGGAGTTGTATTTGTCACTATATAAGGAGCGACAACTCCTTATTCTCACCATAGGAGAAGCTGTAGTTGTCACCATAGTAGAAGTTGTAGTTGTCACCACAGGAGGAGTTGTAGTTGTCACCATAAGAGGAGTTGTAGTCATCAACATAGGAAGAGTTATAGTTGTCACCATAGGAGGAGTTATAGTTGTCACCATAGTAGGAGTTGTAGTCATCAACATAGGAAGAGTTGTAGTTATCACCATAGTAGGAGTTGTAGGTGTCACCAAAGTACAAGTTGTAGTTGTCACCATAGTAGGAGTTGTAGTTGTCACCATAGTAGGAGTTGTAGTTGTGAGCATATTAGAAGTGGTAGTTGTTACCACATTAGGATCTGGTGGAGGTTTATCCTCTCATGTACCTGGATTTTTGTCCTGACCCAACCAACCAGTGGACCCCGGTCAGAACCTCCTCTGTGGAAGGAAGGCATGTAGTGACCCGTGTCTGTGATGTTAGAGGAACTGGTTTCTGGACCGGTATAGTATAAATTGATCAGACTACTTCCTGTCCCTGGTGACAACTTTCCATGAAGGCCAGTATTTGGTGATTTATCATCCACAGTGAACCCCACCTCTTCCCAATGTCTACTGCTACAGGTTCCAGCCCCCACAACCATGAATAGGATGAGCAGTAATGGATAATAAATGAATCAATGAACTTAAAGGACAAGTATAAAGTCCAGGATGTCCTGATGTCAGAACCCAGTAATGTCCCGTCCTTTTGTTTGTTTCCTGTTGTTGGCGCATAACATTAAATACGGCGGATTTAATCCCTGGAGTTTTACCAGGTGACCTTGGAAGATTCCATCAGGTAAATTAAAATGATATGTCCAACCTCTGGAATCCTTCTGGTCCAGGTTCTGAAGGTGGTCACATGACTACAGAGGCTTGACCTGAAACCTCCGCTTACCTGAAGGACGGCGGCAGCGACAGGCTGTTGTGGCATCAATCACGCGACCTGATGCTTGACTGACAGGAGGTGCTAGATAACATCAGGAGGAGCAAAGATTGTGACACTGCTCCGCAGGATGAAGATGGAAGACGGCGGCGGCGAGGAGGACAGAATGTTGCATGTGACCTTTCAGTCTCTCAAGTCGCCACATTTGACTTTCTGTCGATGGGCCTCTTGTCTGGTCGGATGGCGGCCGTCTGGACTTGAGGAGCGAGTGCCTCATAGCATTAATGATCATGTGATGGCGTGCAGGCGCCGCTTGATTTAGACCCCAAAGACGGTGGACTATTACTGACCGGGCCGAGGGAACTCACTCCTTTTAGTTTATTTCATAAACCTATCTGAGCTAATGTTAGCTTGTCTTGACCGTCATAGCTAATGTTGGATAAGCTTAGCTGTCAAAGCTAATGTAGGCTGATTTAGCTATTACAGCTGTTACCTAATTTTATCTGTCAATGCTAATATTTGGTAATTCCAGCTGTCAAAGCTAATTTCGGCCAAATTTAGCTATCAGAGCAAATTTTGGCTAATTTCACTTATTGTTGCTAGTGATGGCTAATTTTATTGCTCATTGCAAATGTTGGTGGTTTCAATTATGACAGCTAGCCTTAACTAATTTCAGCGCTCGGATAATATGTTAGCTAATTAGCTAGCCGATATGAGCCAATCTTAGCTATCATAGCCAATGTGAGCCAATTTTTGATATCATTGCTAATATTTGTTAAATTCAACTATCATGTTAGCTAATGCTAGCTAATTTAAGCTCTCAGACTTAATGCTAGCTAATTTTCACTGATAGAAAAGATAATTTTGGCTGCTTTATCAAATTTAAGGTTGAATAGTTGATATTAGCTAATATAGCTAACATAAGCTAAATTCGGCTTTCTCGAATTTCATTGCGTTAAAAAAAATCACACGTGACTCGTTGATTTTTCGCATTGCTTATTTCAGGTGTGATTTTTAGTTTATAACATGAAAATAATTATACGACACATTTATTGTTTTTAATTCACATGATTAAAAAAAAAAATTCCACTTTGAAATAAAAATGTTCCCGTTATTATTTCACACGTAATAACACAAATTCCAGATGTGCAGTGAATATTTTTCGCATCTTACTCTAATTCCACGTCTTACATTTAGTTCCATTTTTCGCAGATGAAAAAAGTCAATTTCCCCGAGTAAAAATTTTTGATCTTTGACCTTTTTGATCATGTGGTTTTGGCGTTCCCCAAAAAAAACATGGCCACCAAAACTGGATGAAATGATATGAAATGTGTTTGAAATAATATTTCGCATTTTCACGCCTATAACTCTCTTTTGCACTGGTTGGTCCGGTTCTCCGCTCTCTCTCTGCAGTGGAAAAATACCCAGAATGCCTCTGGGCTTTGACCTTCCTTGAGTGTTTTAAACTTTATGCCTCTCTCTGGTGTTGTCTCTCAGAGGCGGGGCGCTCTGATGGCGAGCGGCTGTGATGGGATGTAAGTGGCCCGTGCGGCGCCGCCGCATGTACGCTGTCACTCACTCATCCTACAGCTGATGAGATGTTTGAGTGGAAAGCTTGCATGGCGGCACGGCGAATGTGGAGACGGAGGGTAATGTGATGCAGCGACGGAAAGCTCTAGGCGATGCGATCAATACCGCCACCCGCGCAGAGGGGGAGGGGGGAGGGGTGTGAGTGAGAGATTGACCGGCGTGTTCCAGATGAGCCGGTCCTGAAAGGCAGAAAAACGGACCTCCAGCTGCGATGATGTCAGAGCTGTAAATTACTGTCATATCGACATGTTAGCACACCCGCCACGATTAGCATCAAACTGTTGCAGCAGTGGGGGGGGGGCAAAGCTCTATCTGAGAGCTTCTATAGAGTTTGTTTATCATCGTTACCGTGACGGCAACGCAACTGAGGAAACATATTTTAGCTGCAGCATCTGTTAGCGACAGCTGTGCTACGGAAAGGACGTTAGCGATGGTCCTTCTGTCTCCGTTTTTGAGCCATAAATTCTTCCGACTCTGCGTTGTGATTATTTAGCCGTGGCTGAATTGATTGCTGACATCCCCTTTAAGTGCTGAGAATCTTTTTCCGCATTGTTTACTTTTCATTTCTTTTCTTCTATTTACCTCATTTTCAGGAATCGTTACTATTATTAGCTCCTTTTAGCTCTCACAGCTCACTTTAGCTCTTTTTCAGCTGTCATAGCTAATGTCAGGCGGTTTCAGCCACCATGGCTTCTATTAGCATGTCTCAGCTTTCATTGCTATAGTTAGCTACTTTTAGCAGTCATAGCTTATGTTAGCTAGTTCAGACTATCATCACTGAAGTTGACCAAGTTCAGTTGTCAAAATTAAAGCTAGTTCATTCTAACTATTTCTGCTTGATTGCTGAAGCTATTTTTAGCTTCTACCCATTTAATGTTAGACAATTTTAGCTGCCAGGGCTAAAATTAGAATATTTTTATGTCCTTATTAGGCCAGTTTTTAGCAGATACTTGTAGAAGGACTTTTGGGTCTTCTAATAGTTTCATTGGGATTTTTCTGCACCAGTATATTTCCATAATAGAGGGGGGGGGCTTGTCTCTGTCCACACACTTTGAATCACTTTCTAAAAGTGTTTGAAGTTCCTGCGTCAGAATTTTCTGTCTGGTCTGGTTCTGTTTGCATTTAATCCACGCAGAGAAGCTTCACCTCAGTAATTAACTTTACGTCCAGGCCGAACGCTCGCCAAGAGAATCCGCCGTTCAAAACCAAAAAAACCCTGTGACGGATGTTTGGTGGCAGACTGTCAGAACCGGACAGAGGAAGAACAGGTGCCATGAGTTTAATTTTCCTGAGATCCAATTAGTGGTACAGAACTCTCTCTTCCTCCGCCAGACAATTAAAATCCTGAAGAAGACGATTCCGACTTAGTTCTGATTTACTCGAGTCTTTTTTTCTCGAGTAAAAGCCTTCGGAACCGTTAAACGTCTTTACGATCCAAAGAAGAATAAAAATGATTTCCTTCCTGCCGCCCCCCTCCTTTATAAATATTTAACTCCTACATATAATGTTGGTTCTTTCCCGCGGTTCCCCTCCTGACCCGCCTCATAAAGATGATGTCACAGCAGCCGGCGGCGTCGAAGTCGTGGGACTCCTGCAAAGCGTCGCCTCATCACTTCTATTTTAGAGCCGCACTTTTTTTCCTTTTTTTTTTTTCTTCTCGGGGGCCAACGCGGTTCTGTTCTGCTGACAAAAGTCTATTTATCATGTGACTTTTGAGGTGACCCATTTAGAGAACGCCGCCTCATCAGGATTCCAGATGGAGCCGCTACTCAACATATTAAAACAGCGCGGCGTGTTGCATGCATGATTCATCACGCCGCGCTCCGGCGTCCATTGAGTCATCGAAGGGGAGAACTTCTTGGGTTCTGTGTGGGGATCGGAAACACGGGTTTGTTCGTACGGGGATCGGGAGGCTTTCAAATACATGTAATCAGTGAGTTCTGGGTCCACCTTGGGGTCCCCTCAACCGGACCTGCCTGAAGGCAACCACAACAATCAGGCGGTACCAGTCATGGTACTGGGTCCAAATCCACCCTTTCCCTCATGTCTGCGTGGGTTCTCTCAGGGTCCGGTCAAAAAACTTGCACTGGCGAGAATATGGGCTTGAATGGTTCTCTGGGATAGGCACCAGTCCCCCCGGACCCCGGACAGAGAAAGTGGTTCTGGATGATGAATGTATAACAAGATGAGGGAGAAAACCTCTGAATGACTGGACCTCAGAGGGGGGTTCTTCTGCTAAGCCCCCTTTTTGAGAAGAGGTCCGGCGCTGGGTCCGACCTTCAGGCCCTGATGACGTCAGCTAATGTTTAGCTTTAGTGGTTTATGGTCAATTAAAGGACCATGAACTAATTACCACACAGAGAGTCTATGGCTTTGGGGGGGGGGGCTAATCGCGTTCTTAAAGGGGGTCTTTGTATCATTAATTATGGGATGTACTTGATAATGAACACCGTTTAAATCTGTCTGCCTGGGGATCCTCGTCCGTTCAAACCACTGACTTTTACATTCTTTTACAAAACAGAGTTTTGTCCACCTGAATAAAGCAGTGCATTCTGGGTATTTTTTTCTCATTTCACCTTTCTGACATCATCACAGGCCTGATTAACGTTACAGATGTAAATTACTACCTCATCTGTATACAAACAAACAATTAGAACAAAATTCCTAAAATTACAGCAAAGGTCCGAACACAGATCCTTGAGGTAGACCCACAGATCCAAGATCCACGTTTTCTTGGTTTTTCACTCATAGGTTTGTTCTTAAACTACATTTCTCGTTACTAACATAGATCCCTGAGGAACACCCTTTCCTCTTTTTTTCTCCTAGTTTTCTATTTATAATTTTGTTGTAAACAATCATCGAAAAGTACGTTATAAAAAAGATAAAAGAGATTTATTGTTTATTGGGAAGTTTATAGATAACACTTGATTGTAAACTTTGTTTGATTATATATAGATGTAAAAAAATGTGTGTCATCTGCATATTACCCAACAATTTTAGAAGAAAAAAAAAAGTAAAACAGAATAAAGGTCCTATTTTTAGGTTTTCAGATTTTCTTTTTGGGTCACATTCCATCAAACGTTTGCGATAAAGGTGGAAATGCGGTTTGATCGCAGTTCGAATGCGAAAACTTTCCTCTTTCTTGTCCTTACTTCCACCGGATCAGGTGACTCACCGGATCACGTGACTCACAGTCTTTAATCAATCAACTCGATTGATTAGAGACGGATGTATATAATGACATCATCCACATACAGCACAAAAGGAATCCCTGAAACACGAACTAATAAAAATGTAAAGTTATCGCATAGAACTAAAGGTCCGAACACAGATCCTTGTGGTACACCGTTTCGGATTCCCTGGTATGTTTATGAGAAGTTTGGTGAACTTTGATTGATTAGGAAGTTTGATTTAAACCTCCTAGTGTTTAAATCTCCCCAGATCATGTGACTCACAGTGACCTATAGGAGGCCGAGGAGAGAAATGGAAACAATGGAAACATAATTTTCACTTTCATGCATAGATTCTCTCAGTTTTATCGATTTACTGTAAACTTTGTCTGATTGAAGTCGGATGTATATAAGAAAAAAACATTTTTGTGGAAACATCGTTAAAGGTCTTACGATAGATCCCTGTGGTACGCCACGATCAACGTCGGGGACGTTTCTTGTGTCGTTTTCGATCGTTCCTATCATTCCATCAATCGTGGTTTGAACATAGCCGGAATCTGTAGACCCTCCTCTTCCTCATCCTTACCCTCACCAGATCGTCCGTCCGATCGGAAGCGATACTGGAGTTCAGTAATTACATCGACATAAAAGATCTTTACATATAATAAATACTCGCCTGATCGCTCCTTAAGAAGGTGAATTGAAGAAATGAGCCTCTGAGGATCGTCTCCTCTGACCTCCTGCAGGATCCTGTCATCGGATTGATTTTCCCTTGAGAAGACGAGTGAAGAGCGGTTAAGATGTTGTTTGGAGAATGAAGACGATCCTGACAGAAACACTAAAACGCACCTCATAATCATTCGGGTCATTAGTCAACCTGGAGGGGTTCCTCTAACCTTCAGCATCCCATAAATCAATGCTTCTGCTCACAGGTGGAGCTGCAGAACGTAAACAGACACATATATATATGACAGCTGGAGGAAGGTGGAGGAGCGTCTGAGACGACGCCACCTGTGATTTATGGAGGACGGAGACGACAGTAATGAGCTCCGAGACGCTCGCCGACGCTAACGCTAACGCTAACGTGTGCATCTGTGAAAGGAAGGAGTGTAAAAGTTTCAGCGTCACACAGTGAAACAGTCCAGGTTCATACAGTGAAACAGTCCAGGTTCACACAGTGAAACAGTCCAGGTTCACACAGAGAAACAGTCCAGGTTCATACAGTGAAACAGTCCAGGTTCACACAGTGAAACAGTCCAGGTTCACACAGTGAAACAGTCCAGGTTCACACAGTGAAACAGTCCAGGTTCA